>MU860139.1:0-65987 GCA_033296875.1 Achaetomium macrosporum
CCTAACTGGGCGGGGCGATTGCCCTTGCGGTGTAAGATCAATATATATATATATACTAAACTCCTCACCCTGATAATTTAAGCAATAAATCGAGCGAATGAGATTGAATCAAAACAAATAAGGAAGAAATAAAAGAGATAAGGGTCGATAAAAAGAGAAAAGATAAAGAAGAAAAGAAAAGTAGTTAAGAGAAGAAGAGAATCAAAAAGAGGATAAAGAAATAAAATAAGGAAGAAGATGATGAAGAAGATAAAGAAGAGGTAGAATTAGTGGCCGAATGAGTTTCGTTCTGTCTCCTGTGGTGTGAGTCTAGCCGAGATTGATGTACTTGGCCTACGGCTTCTTTTGGCCAAGGTGAGACTCCAGTACCTTCCCCGCGGAACCAGTAGCGTCGTACTCCCCAGACAGTCTTAAGACGTTCCTCCATGGAGAAAAAGGACTCATAGAATGAAAGCTTCCTGAATAGCAGCTATGATCTCTCAACACTGTACAACTAGTAGTGCCGTTTCCTTGCAAAACCAAGTCATTGACTCAAGTACCACCCGGGCAGTCCTTTTCTCTATTCGCCCTTATATTTGTCCAGACAGCACTTCTGCCTCCATCACCTCGAAGATCCTTTCTGCTTGCCTTAGGTAATTATCGTCCACACACGCGCCGACGTAACCATACATTCAGTAGCTCCGGTTCCGGACGATGACTTCGACGGATCCCATCCGGTACGTTCTCAGTCTTTCATGCCTGTAACTGTTAAGAGTGTCTTTGGGCATGCAGACTTTTTCAGTCCACTCAGTGAAACGCCAGCCCGAACTATGCAAGCCGGATGCACCGCCCTTCAGCTTGACCCTTCGTAAGGAGTTGGGAATGTGTCGTTCCGAAATAGCACTGGCGAACCGTGTTAGTTACCTCATCCTTAGGAATTAGGCTCTGTGAATTGACCACCAGGCATTGGAGCTGTGGACAGGCCTTGACCAAGTCAAGCAGAAGAGAGAAATAAGGGCGATCCATGTACATGATGCCGAGGACCTTCAGAGCCCGGAAGCTTGTGATCCTAGTGGTTAATGCATCTGTTGACTGGCGGTCCGCTTCGGTCCACGTCGTCGAATCACTCGTGTGGTCGTCAGGATGTCTTCCAAGTTGAAGATCCAAGCTCTCTAGGGTTTCAGCCAGCGGAGAGAGCGCATCCAGAAACTGGGTCAACAGAGGTATGTCACGGTCCGAGGTGCGACCGTACATTCAAACCCTCTTTAGCTGCGGAGATGTGCGAGTCATGTGGTGAAGGTGGTGGATCGGAATAGAGACGCAGTAGAGCTTCAAAGACGTCAGGCGGGGCGGAAGAGTAAGCAGGCCTTCCAGAAAGTAAAGCTTTCTGAGCTCGAGAGACTTCAAATTGGGAGTGGCTACCAGAAAGCGCCGGATAAAGCCTTCAAGTTCTTCACAATTCGGGTCGTAGTGGCGTCTGTGGTTGGCGAGTAGCACAAGTCGGGTCAAGCTAGCAAAGGTCGCCTTCGGCACACTGGTGGAATCGGGAAGCTCGAGAGCAAGGACCTTGCTCTTCCATGCTCGCTGAAGGTGTATTTCCGCCGATGTCAAGTTTGGCGTCATGGACATGAGAAGAAATATTTGCAACGCACTCCGACGGTACCACTCTGCCATGGAAGGACGATAAGATGGTGACTTTCTGCTGATGCCCATGCCCAGAAATCGTCTTGCCGCCCTCGCGATAAACCAAAAATTGCGATTACTGCTTCCATAAATCAAATCCAACCGGAAATCGCGATGATTGTTTCTATAAACCGAAACCGGGCATTAGAGCAATGTGGTGGGTCAGAGGCCCGAGGCTTGGATTTTGCCAGAGCGAACGTACCTGGAGCGTGACTTCCATTGTCAGTACTGACCTTCCGCAAATGGGGTGGCAAACCTTGAATGAGCGACAAACCAGTTTGGCGAGGTCTATACGGCGCCACCAGCTGTAATCTGCCGGTAGAGAACACGTTGAGCTGCGTGATGAAGGTATCTGCATGTCTTGCCGAGGTGCATCAAGTCCAGCCAGCCATTCGGGACCCGCTTGCCCCATTTGACTTCCTCCAGCACATCCTCGCAGATTGTGATCAATATCTCGGCCGGAAGCTTCTGAAAAGGACAGGCTGACGAGGGTGCCGGGTCAAGCTTGTACTCTTCCCTTCCGGTTGGTGTTGGCACGTGCCATCTCCGCCTTCCTTGTCCAAGTCACGAGCGTCAGACCTCAGCTGCTGCTTTTCGTCCATCTCGGAGACTGGCGAACCAAAAGCTGAAGCCGGAGAGAGATACGCAACAGGCCAGGGCAAGACTTATAAATATTCGCGGTCATAGAGATCAGCGTCATAGTGTCAACCAGCATCAGAGACAAACGTAAGGTATCCAAACAAAGTACAAGACGACTACTCAGACATCATAGAACACCCACAAGAGGAGTCACATTCTTCATGTGGAAGCGGGAAGGGTGAGTGGAACTTGTCACCATGGCGTGATGGCCTTGTCAGTCCCTACCCCTAGCAGACTACATATTACGGCCTCAACAGCCTACCTATTATGTATGGCAGTCCGATTCAGCTATGCCGATGTTTTGTCTCCTCACCTAGTAGACAAAGACCGAGATTAGAGAGCCGCTCTCCAAAGCTAATTTCAAGCACGGAAAGAGAGATGGACCAACAACTCAACTTTCAAGAGCCAAGTCCTTCCCTAATGACAAGCCCGTAATCCCTTGCTACATAATTTCCTTTGGGGAGTTTGCAGGTTCAAACTAATGGGATCAAAGGTCTAGCTCTGAAGGCATAGCATAACGACTCAGCCATAGACAACAAACTCCATACTAGTCGCTTTCTTAGAGAGTTAATCAATAGAAGGGTACATCCTCCAGGCTCCTCTAATTCAAGTCATTATCTACTGCTTGGTTTGATTTTTGAACTATTCGCTCTCTCTGTAGACCAGTTGCTTATTTGTGCCTTTATTTGCTATACAAAACCAAAGACTCATATTGCTGAAGAAGAGTGTTCCATCTCCTGCACTCAATACAGAAGTCGTTCGCGACAGTCACACTTTGTTGCCCCAATGGCTATCAGTCTTCATCCCATCGAGGACCGCAGCGATGACGATAAACGCAAATCCTAACGCCGAGAACGAAAAGAGACGACGACCCTAGCATCCTGGCTGCCGAACCGCGAATCCAATCTCAAACCGAACTACTTCGACAACTTTTGCTTTGTTGGTTTTCTTAAACGTCCATGAGCCTCATCACCATTGGGCCGGCTCACTGACTTTCATACATCTCTTCTTGGACTCTGACACACAAAATCGTTGAACATTGCCTCCCTCTGGCCAGAAAGAAAAAAAGTACATCAACTAGAGATGTCAACCGGACTCACACCTATAGACGGGACGAAATTCATTCAGTTGCTAATTGTTCTTCGTTTTCTTCTTCCTACTTTTATTCTTCTTTTTTTCTTCTTCTTTCTTCTTCTTTCTTTTTCTTTCTTTTTCTTCCTTCTCTTTTTCTCTTCTTTCTTTCCTCTTCTCCTCTTCCTTTTCTTTTAGATCGTATTCTGTTTGCTTGACTCCTTGTTTGCTCTAACTATCAAGGTGGCTTCAGCGTACAAATTCTTTTGACCATGGGGTGATTGGATAGAATATGGCTAGGTTGGACGACCCCTACCACATATATCCTGTGCTGGGAGCAGACCAGTGCTGGTTCAGTGCAGACCAGCTTGCCTGGATCGTTCTGGCCGCAGACTTGACTGCAGACTGTGATTAACTAAGATAGGTTTCCAAAGCTAAGACACCAGACATGCTAGCGGCCCAGAACCCAAGCACGCCATTAGCACCATCTTGCTGGTTGCATTTGGGACAAAGGGAGTTGAACGAGAGGTACTGGAGTGTAGGTGACTGTGTGAGTATCGTCTCCGCTGGGCCCCTAGTGCCTGGGATTTCCAAGTTCCTAGACCTCTCAGGCGGCGATGCCTGCTCTCCAATAGGTACGTTTAGGAGTTGTTCCTCCTCGTCTCCCGACTCACTTGGGGCTATGACTTAGCGCGGTGCGCGCTTCCTCTGGCAGTCTCCTTTGAGTTTTCTTCTCGGCAGCCCTAGAGAGAGCTAAGGGGGTCTAGATCCGAGCTATCTAAGAGCGCCAAGAGGCTTGTTCAGCCCCACGGCCCGACGATTGGGGGCCGCTAGATGAGCGGCGCCTTCAGCTGGCAATCAATAACCAAACTAGCGATTTCTCAAAAAGTCTTCATTATGCTGTCGCTGAACGGCCTGATCAAACCTGTTTTTCTCTGGGAGTTATTCTCTAGACCTCGAGGTGCCGGTTCCTGATCCCGGAACAACCAAAATCTCTTCAGTTTCAATCTCCAGCACAGCAGAGGCCTACCCGAGCCTCTTACACAATGGGGGACACAATTACTGGAGATCCCACAGCTTCCGAGACTCGTTCCGCAAGGTCATCATCAGACTCTAGCAACGCGTCCCTCCACGAGGACCATGACACATCACGTCCAGCTGCCTTCTCCGAAAAGCGGGATACACTGAAAGAGCGGTCCGGCCTCAGCCGCCTCGCGATTCCCCTTGCGCTCTTAGTGGGAGGAGCCATTACCGGCGGCACGACCTATGCGCTCGTCACCCGGGTCCAGAACCTGATCGCCAACGCCAGCGTGGACGGCGACAAATCAAGATGGATCCAAACCGCCCGCACTACCGCATACGATGCGTGCTATTACGGCTGCAACGACTGCAGTGACCCCAGCTTCGCCTACAACGCATGCCAACTCACCGCGCGGGCCAAAGTAGAGGGTGTCATCTGCGCCGGCGATGAGATGTGGAATTGGGCCGCAGCAGAGAGATACCCCGAGGCATGTCTCATGACGGTGGCGCAGTTGCTCATGGGCGAAGAGCTGGAGCGAATCAAACAGTCGTACCGCAACCAGCTGGCCATCATCATCCTAACCGTCCTGGGTGGTGTGGTGGGTGGCGTGATAACCTACCTGCTGTGGCGCCGCCTGACGATGAGCGAAGCGCAGCGGGAGGCGGCAAAGGCAAAAAAGACCGATCAGAAGAAGAATTGGTCCATCCGCCGCCCAACATCATGGAAAAAGAAGCGCCACCACCACCAGCCCGCCAACGACGAACGACCCCCATCACGCCGCAGCAGCAGCTCTTCTTGCCGCAGCAGCCAACCTCCCCGTGCAAGCCTCAGCTCCCTCGCGACCGCAGCCTCCCTCACCATCCTCGCCTCCTCACCCTCAGTCGCATCCGCCTATCCCTGCACAGGCCACGAGCCAGCCTGGAACCAATTCTTCGTCTCCCCGAACAACACCATCTCCGGCGTCCTGCACGGCTGGCTCGGCGACTGCTACGACCGCCGGGACTGCGCCCAGAAGTGCACCACCTCATGCAGCGGCGGCAGCAGCAAGGGCTCCAGCCGCACCTGCAGCAAGAAGTGCACGACGAGCGACTGCCGCACCGTCGTCACCGTGACGCGCACGCCCAAGGAGTATGTCGATGCCATCGTGCCGCGGGCGCGGGAGTGCGGGTTCACCATGGTGGACGCGCTGTCTGGGAGCAGCAGTGGTGGTGCTGTGACGGAGAGGGTGGGCAATGCGCGGCTGGAGAGGGACTGGTGGGTTCGAGTGTCGGTGAATGGGTTGAATGTTACGCGGAGGGATGAGACGGACGAGATGGTGTTGTGTTTGCATGGCATTGGGGGATGAGGGGTGATTATTTTGTACTCGATCTATGTCATTGAGCTACTATTAGATTCTTCCCAAGTACCTGATCATGAAGTGGCATGGAGTTACGGACCTGTATAGAAGCTAAAGGGTAAAGCAGGCGGCTGCAGCACAGATTGTCTGTGGCCCCATTTTTGCATTACGGGTATGAAGCCGCATGACGAGCTGTTGAATAGGTAGACCGCGTGTCGTCTATTTGGCCTTTCTGGGCGATGGCGACATTATCTTTGATGTCTCGTAGTTTGCCGACGTCTCTGCTGGTCAATAGCTGGTATGTTTCAGATGGAAAGGGCTTACAAACCTCGATGACCATGACCATTGCTCTGGAAACCAACGAAATGCAATGACTGTTTTCGTTGGGAGCATCTCTAGAACCGCAGATTGGTCATTCGAGTCAGTACGCATTCTGCGAACCCAATGCCTGGCTCGAAGACCATGGCTTTCTTTGGTCTTCAGTTCCCGCTGGGTTTCGATTGTAGACACGTCACACGGCCAGCTCAACGTCTGAACAAGACTTTGGGATTTCTCAGAGGGTCAGTCATCAGAAGGACATATACGCCAAACTCTAATAACGTTGTTATTGCTTGATTTTATTTCACCGAACATTGCTCACTATCTCTTCATATTGTCCGTTCGCTTGCTTCTTCGCTTGCCATCAAAGACTCATACACTGATGTCACTGAATGATGGTATTCCATTTCCTGCATGCGACATGAGAGTCGTTGGCAGAGTCACCAAGCCCTGTTACCATGATGGTACTCTTTTTCATGTTTAACGTAATGCAGGGTACCTTACAATGTGCAGGTACTATACAAGTACCTATAACTACTGTACTGTAGAACTTCTGGGGCGCCGTGTGAAAGCTTGCTGGATGACAGGGTTAGGGTTGAGTGGCTGTCACTGTGTTTCCTGTTGTGGACCCCGACCCAAGCTCTCTTTGTCCAAACACGTTCATCTTGCACCCTTCATTCCAAGCGCAATGTTCGTATGCCTCAGTGCCCGACAAACTCCGTTACTGTAGCTGATTACTGAACCTAAGTGACTTACCTGTGCTTTCTCGGGCTCCCGGCCATGGAGATGGATATCTAGCCCGCCGGTGGACAGCAGCTTGCCCCTCTCTTGATTGTGGCTTCAGGACTCGGCCAAGCGACCTTTCCGTTTGCATTTATATTGCTCCCAGGAGGCCGCTTACATCCCTCTCACCCGCGACATCTGCATTCGGATACTGGCAATATTAAAAGCACAAAGATTCACGGGCCATGTCGACCCCAAAGAACTCTCTGTCGCAGCAGGGTAAAACCCCGTCGCAACCCCATCATGGCGCTGCAGCGACCCCCCAGGTCTCGACACCGTTCTCGATGGCCCAGGCAGCCTTGTCGCCACATGGTCCGCGGTCATCACCGCAACAGGTTAAGAAGTCTCCTGCGGCCATGACTTCAGTAACCATGGGCCGGTCCAACTCCAGCGTTCCCGTTAACTTCGAGAGCCCGTCTGCCGCCGCCGCTCTGGAAATGGGTTCCGGTTTAGATATCAACCTCCGAAATCTCGTTCAGTTGGGTAGAGCTAATGATGATGAGAGAGCGAGGAGGTTGGACGCTGTTATTGCAATTCTTGGTGTAAGTTCACCCTGAACTTCTGGCCCACGCTCCGACTAATGCATCCCGGGAAGAGGAATAAGGGCCTGGTTAGTGAGGCCGGCTTGGAAAGGCTCGCAAAGAAGCTCGAGCTGGAGTTCATCTGGGAAAACTCTATGGACAGTAGCGACAAGAGGACGCTCATTGTTGCCGGCTCTGCGCTCGAACTCGTCATTGAGTTCTCCAACAACGTCGTCCAGTCGGTCACTCTGAGTTTCCCAGACTCTGCCGAGATTGTGAACAAGCATGCTAAATCTGCCGGGGAGATTCTCTTCAAGGACCTGCGCCTGCGCGAATACCAAAGCCCCCTGACCAAATCGATGGAGAGATTTGCCGCCAACTTTGAGCGACTTGCTGTGCTGGACAAGCTGAGCATCAACCCCGGACTTAATTTGTACGAGGCTGTAGCCGGCATCTACGAAAGCCTCAGCCGTCTTCACGCGTGGGAACTACGGAAGCTCCGCCAGGAGCCTTCACTGGCAGGCCGGCCCGATGAGTATCTCGAGAACCTCGTCCTCTGCACAAGGTGCGGCAAGCCAACCATGAATGCGAGGGGACGTGTGGGCATGGCACTCGAATATTGGAAGGAGAGGAGGCTTCAACCACTGCCAGGCCCGGAGTTGGCTCCGTGGGCCGAAGACCACGAACGGACCTGGTGTATTCTCATCGGATGTGCTCCCCTGAGGCAGATCGGTGTCAGTCCCGTCCGCATCTCAGACAAGTGGATAGGCCCCAATGTCGAGAAAGGACCTCTTCCCGATGAGCTGCATACGCCCGGCCCTGTCATCGACTGGCTGGAACCGGAAAGCACGTTTCTTCCAGAATCCGATCAGATAAAGGTCGATCCGATGCAGCCAGACGCGCAGCTTCTCGGGCCCCGTCTTCCCGAGGTTGTGTTCCATGCCGCCTTTTCGCCCCCTGTCCATATTCCACTTAGCCTGTGGCAGCAGATGCAAGAGCTAGGCTGCATAATGGACGAAACATCGCTTAAGGAGCCAGTATCGTTCGACAGTCTTGTCATCCCCTTTCCGCCAGGCAAGTCCTTCGGCCCGGAGGAGACGAGGATCGTCAGTTGCAACAAAGAGACAGTGTTTGCATCGCCAGAGGATCCGTCCAAACTGTCATGGAGGAGTCATGCGAACACTCTCGCAGTCCATAAGGAGGTCCTGTGTAGGACGCTGACCGAAATGACATTTTCCCACCCGCAGCAGCTGGTCACGATCCTCCCTTTCCTTCGACAGTACGTCTTCCTAGCCGAGTTACTGAAGCAGAGCTTCATCAAGGAAGCACCCGACCGCTGTGGCCCACTGGAGGGAGAATCCTCCACCACCAAAACAACAGCCCAAACAGAGAAGACAACGACAAACCATGACGACTTCGACGACTTCACAGCCAAAATCGCCAAGCAACCCAATCGGCCCGGAGACTCGGACATGGAACAACACCAGCCGCTCCACATCGACATCTCCTTGACCCTGCTGCCCGTTCCACGCCTGCAGATCGTCTTCCCCTTCCGGGAACACCAGGCAGCCGACGTCACGCTCGAGATCCAAGAGAACGGCCATGTGAGTGTTGTGGCGCAGGACGTGCTCGACGAGAGCAACGTGATGGCGCCCAACGGCCGGCAGAGGCGCGTGGAGGATATCGGTGCGCTGCTGGAGTATTTTGAGGATATTGGGAAGTGGGTTGAGTTCATTCGGACGAGGTGGGCTTGAGCTGGGGCTGCGAAGTTGGGGGGATGGACCGGGATCCTATGCTTTGGAATGGCCAGCTTCCTGGAGCAGAAGGAAAAGGCATCCATCTCGACCGGGACCTTCGAGTAATTACGTCATGCCTGGCTGGGGAACGGAGGCATGGAACGGCAAGAACACAGTTGTAGAATGTTGTGTGCATTTCCTTTTGGAGGTGGTGATACCCTGGCTTTACTGGGAGGAGAGCTTCAGACGCCACTGATAGCATCACTGGAGTTACAGAGCGAACTGGCGTCTCACCATCTTACTTCTGATGGTCTGCTTCTTGGGCAGGTGGATGCGTACGGTATAAATGCTTCAAATCGACACATCGTCGGGTGTGGTGTGTGCAAATTCCCTCACTTGGACACGGGAAAAGGAAACAAACAGTCATCCTGACAAGAATGGGCGGACATAACGATGGCATTGCGTTGAGAGTGCGCTTGTATTATCTACCTGTATAGTATACTTTGTGTCATCCACATATCTTTACAGCCTACTGTGGTATGCATAAAGTAACCCGTAGTAATCATGAAAGGGGCGTCGGGATAAACACGCATAACCGTTCTGGGACGGGACGGGATGGAGGCCAAGACATGCAGCTTTTCAAGATCAGATCAGCACTGCAGATTGCTGCGGGAAGCGACACGGGCCACCTCCGAAGACGTCACCACGCATCAGGTCTTCAAGGATTTACGCTCAGACCACCTCGCCCAGACGCACACCAGCTGCATAGAGAAAGGGCTTTGCAGCTTTGTCACTGACAGGTGTAGGAAACAAGGGGCTTGTCAATGAAAGAAGACGTTTCTGTGGTAAACCACACCCGACACGGATGCAGACGCGATCAGTGCAAACAGGGATGGTGGTGGGTGTGTGGGATGTCGCGGCCGATCTTTGTCCCCTTCCCCTTCCCCGTGGGCGGTTGCTGATCAGGGTTCAGGGTCGGTGTGCAGCTGTCCAGTCGGATGTTTTGGGACTGTCCCCTTGCTGTGTGGGCACCCCTTGGCCAGAAAAAGCCGTACGCCAAACACACGAGCGAAACTCACGAGTACAGTACCTTATATTTTATTCCTTTCTTTTCTTCCTCTTCTTCCTGTTCATCTTCTTCCTGTTATTTTTCTTCCTTCTCTTTCTTTCAATTTGTTTTCTCTTCTTTCTTTAGATTTAATCCTGTCTGGTTGACGGAGTGTGGCTCAATCTGTCTGGTACCTTACAGGTAGTTTGGTGTACGGCTTTTTTTGACCATGGGGAGGTGGGGAACTTTGACGGGGCGTTGAGCAGCGCCGTTGAAGAGGGGTAGTGGAGCAATGCCCTGAAAAAGAAAAGGTGGGACAAGACCATCGAAAATGGTGAGTTTCCTTTCTGAGACTTCCACATGGTGATAGCGCGGGTTTCTTCGAGTTTTTGCTCCGACTTTGTGTTACTCACCTAATTTGGGGCTTTTGGGAGTTGGAGTGCCCGGACAGGCTTGATGCGGCGCTGGAAGAGGACTTCCGTTGTTTCGACGCGTCCGGTGAAAGTAAACAAAACAACAAAACAGAAGGAGAACGGAAGCCTGCGACAAGCCCATGGTTGAGGGCATTGTGCCTGACTCAGGAAGAGGCCATTGGCATTAGCCATGACAGGGTGATGACCGTTTCATCTTCTGGGCGAAGGTGGCAAGTTCCAGGCCGGTGAAATGTGACCGAGCAAGAGGCCTCAAAGGTGGTCAGAGTTGGTCATTTTTAGGTCCTCTCTGGGGCGCAATGAGGACTCTGTGACACAGTCCCTTTTTTGGCATGTGACGGCCGCACAATCGCGTTTCAAATGCCAACCTGCATTCTTAGATGCGAGGCCATCATTCTATGGAAAAGAGAGTGTGCTGCTTGCGGCTCACGTCTGTGTGAGCGGAGGAGAGATGCAGGACGAAGCGGTGTGAGCCTATCGTGCATCTCTCGGCATACTGCGACTCCAGGCCTGCTCATGATTGGCTCTGAATGCTGGCCGAGGACTGACCAAACTTCCAAGATCATGGATGCTCTTGTTCTTTGCCATTGAGATAGAAATTTTCACCGCTTGGAGTTTCGAATCGAACTATCGAACTATGGGAACAAGACGGCTCGCCTAAAGCGGTGAGCTACACTAGATCAAGCGAAGCTAGATGGCGTGCCTCAAGGTTTTCTGTTACAGGCACTTACCAGCAAGTTAAAACATGATATCCAACCATCAGCTCGCATCTGCCCCATGCTCAGGCTGCTTCCTTCTTGCCGTTCTGGCGGCTCTCTTGGTCGGGCATGATGGGGCTTCTCGGGGCGGGAAGGATGATTGAGGTGCAGCTTGGGGAGGTTGCAGAACGGCGCAGCCACCACGCCACCCTTGACCCCTGCCAGGTAGAGTGGAGAAGAAGACCACGCTAACGTCAGGCACGACAGGGACCCTTGCCACAACGCGCTGATTAAACGCGAAAACGCGTCAAACCGGCTGTGTAAACAACAGTGGCGTTCCATCTTTCTTGTGCGCTCTGCCGCGTGATCTGCCCTCCTTCACGCTCCTTTCTCGTCTGAACGCGGGATGTGATAACCAAATTCTGTCCGACAATATTGTCGCCTCTCCCAGTTTCTTTGGGCAGCTCGTCAGATTCCTGTGGCTCTCTCTACCTCATTGCATCACTCTTTCTCTCATTGCGTCAACCCCACCGATCGCATCGCAAAGCGGCATCCTGGCGCATCCGAGCGTTATCACCAGTCGCAAAGTTGTGGGAAGCCTTGATTCGTCGATATCCACCCCGAGCCGGTTGCGCCTTCTCTGCGCTATGACTGTGGCGAATAACTTGAAGTAAACATCCGAGGCAGGAGCATTGAACTGTTTCCAGCTGAGTAACAGGCAGGCGCTATGATCATTAAAGATGCCTGATGGCGACCTGATATAACCCGACCTGTCCACGCTCCCTCATCTGCTGCTCGACTTTGCCTCAGATCTCTGGCAAGAACGGCCTCGCAGCAAATTGCCAGCGAACATTCTAGCAAACAACCAACTGTTCTACATCTTCCCGACATCAAACATCGGCTGGTTTCGCAACTTGAAAGCGGCGTTACCTCTGTGCACGTCCCCGTCTCCTGGCCGATTGTCGTGGTCATCAAATTGCTTCTGGTTACGCGACTGCCTTGCGATTTGCACTGCTTTCCGCACTAAGCTCGAGCGACGATGTCATACTCCAACGGAAGCGGCGGTACGCTCACACTGCCTTCGCCAACCCACGTTCATCACGTAGACGTGAGCGCAACCGTTCGGTCACTGCGGAGATCTCTTTCACGGTCGCCTTCTAAATTCAGGTTGTCGGGAATTGCCTCTCCTACTCCCGCCAAGTCGGCCGTCTTCCGCCAGCCGCCAGCTCTGTCACCCGTTGCGCAGTTAGAGCCTTCCGCAACTGTATCCCTTCCTGCGACGCCCGCAGCCCCTGCGGCAGGGCCGCTTTCGCCCATTTCGTTTTCGGCGCCCCAGTTGCCCGCCTCTGGCACACCTTTCAGACCCAACATCAAGCTAGCGGTGCGCTCTACGAGGTCAAAGCAAGTAAATCGGCCTCTCTCCCGATCGCGCGTTTCGCCCAAGAGCCCCCTGAAGCGCGTTTTCGGCCCATCACCAGACTCTGGCAATCAAATGCCGCCGCCCACCTTCGGCGCTCAGATACGCGGTCAAGAAAACGCGATTACGAGCGACATTCCTATCGCATTGAGCCCCTCGCATCGTCGCAGCTTCGAACGACCATCGCGAAACTCGACGAATTTCGACGTGTTGGGCTCGGCGAAGAACGGCGTCTCGAAATTCCTCGACATGAACAACGAGTCATTCCCATCCATCTCCGTCAGCCCAATGAAGCGAAGCGACGCGACCATGAGCCTTGGGCAGGCAAGCCTGGGGAGCCCGGTCGCGAAGCGCCGGAGTCTCCATGGGATTTCAGGTCTCGAAGGCGAACCCTCGGCGGTTGACGAGACGTCTGCACCGCCCCAGAGCTTCGACATTCATGAAGACGGTAACCATGAGTACCAGTTAACTGGATCTTCTGCGTCGCTGTTTCAGGATTGTCTTGGCTCGCCTACACCATCGGCGTTGCCAAAGCGCACGACTTCGCTGCGCAAGAGCACGCTTCAGCAACGGCATGGCGAAAACCGATCGTCTTTGGGCCGCCGTGCCGGGGAGAAACAGCTGGCGCACTTCACACCCGAGGCCGGCACAGTAAGCCCTCGGGCCAGGCCCCGACTCTCTCTGGATCAGTACGTTCCACCGGAGGACCGAGGAACTCCCTTCTCTCAGGAGCCCCTGTCGCATCCCACGGCAAATCCATTCCAGCGGTCCGCGAACCAGCCTCATCCGCTATCTCGGGCTTTAACCCAATCCTCGTCTGGTCCGGACCTTCCTGACGACTCGCCAACCCACACTTCCACGGCACCGATGAGCGAGAGGCGGCGGGCTCTGCTTAACCTCTCAAAGTCGCTACCACCGGGCTCTCAACGGCCGCTGGGTGATTCGGAACCGGCTGCGACACCTCAATATAAAGATGCCAAGCCGTTGCAGGCGGCTTTTATGTCGACCGGCCTCGTTTCGAAGATGAACCGCAACCGAGGGGGTGGTCTTCAGCACCCTGGATCGAAGATCACCACGATGCCGGATACACCCTGCAAAAAGCAGCCCTACAGCTCGGCTACTTTCCCGCCGGGAAGCGGCAGCGGCGGGCGACGATCCCGAATTTCCTTTGGGAGCCCCTCTACCCCTTTCAGCCTGGTCGCTGCGCCCATTCGGGGGAACCTGTTCGGAAGCCAAGACAAGACCGGCAGCCTCCTCTTCCAGCCGGCTAACTTTAGTCACACTAGGAAGGGAAGCACCCTGAGTCTGGATGGTGATGATCTCCCTGGAGTGCATGACGAGCTCCCGCCGACTCCGACAAAGAACTTGTTCTCCAAGTCGCTTACAACACCGGCCGAAGGTATCCAGACGCCTGGTGACTTGCGCTCTTTTTCCGCCCGCGCTCCGCTGTTCTCTTTGGGAAGCGACCTGACAGGTGCCGACACTGTTTCCAAGTCTGAGACTCGGCATGGTGCGTCGAGCAGGGATGAGCAACCTGGCGAGGTCGGCGCTGCCCGTCCTTCTACTCCATTTATTAACGACTCATCGCCGCCCGTAGGCTTTTCGTTCGCTTCTTTGGCCGGGAGCCGTACCCATCCCTTGCCATATTCCACGCCTGCGCCGGCTCGCACGTCGCCAAATTTCTTTGCGACGGTCAATAATGCGGCCAATCATTATGCCAGAGTTGACCCTGCCGTCACCGCCAGCCCGCTGAATATGGGAATTGGATCACCTCACACGCCATCTCACGCCGCAGAGGCGTCGATGGCGCCGCCCGACCCGAATAGGTTGTCGATCTCGAACGGGCACGCAAAGCTAGTCGGAACGCCGGCAACGCCCAGCAACTCGGAGACACGGCAGGTTTTCTCAAGCTTTGCCGGCCGCCGGGTAAGCATTACTCCCCAGAATGGGCATGGCCCAAGCGATGTCGACGAGTCTCTGCTGGCTCGGTTCGACAAGTCGGAAGTCGTCGGTAAAGGAGAATTCTCTCAGGTGTACCGCGTTGTCCAATACTCAGCTCCTGCTTCGTTCATGACGGCATTTTCGACGTCGCCCAGGACACCATCCAGCCCGGATCAGGGCAGGGTTTACGCCGTGAAGAAGCTCCGGATTCCCATGCATAACGTCAGGGCGCGCCAGGCGAAGTTTCAAGAGGTCGCCATTCTTCAGGCTCTGCGCCACTCGAGCAAGATTATACAGCTCATCGACAGCTGGGAGCACAATGGCCACCTTTACATCCAGACTGAGTACTGTTCTGAGGGCAGTCTCGACGGGTTTTTGAAAATCGTGGGACAGGCCGGCCGATTGGATGATTTCCGGATCTGGAAGATACTCTTGGAGACGACTCAGGTGAGTTCACTTAGCGCACAGATATCCAAGGGGAATCATATATGCTAACATCAGTTTCAGGGATTATCGGCCATCCACCGGGCTGGTTTCGTCCACCTCGATATCAAGCCTGCTAATATTTTCATAACGTTTGATGGTTATGTCAAGATCGGCGACTTTGGCCTGGCGACTCCATTGCCAGCCCCCAAGGGTCATGAGGGCGAGGGTGACCGCGAATACATCGCCCCGGAGATTCTGCTTGGGAAATTTGACAAGCCCGCCGACATCTTTTCCCTGGGTCTGGTCATCCTGGAGATCGCGTGCAACGTGTTCATGCCTGATAACGGCCCGACTTGGCAGGCCCTACGAAACGGTGACCTCAGCACGGTCGCAACGCTCACATGCGGCGAGGCCGGCGCCATTGTCCGTGATGCCAACGGCTTGCCTATTGAACACGACTCCGGCATCTCTCAGGTGACCGATGGCCACGACATTGGCCTTGGGATCAGCGCCAGACGACGCGATTCTTTCGCCTTCGGAGCAACCACACATGACGCAAGCAATCTCTTTGGCGCACACCAGCGAACGGAGCTGGAGCACCCTCCCGACTTCATGTTGGATCCAAACCACCCCCATTCTCTGGACAATCTCGTAAAATGGATGATTCAGCCAGATCCCGCTGATCGCCCTACTGCCGAGCAGCTGCTGGTATTCGAACCGGTGGCTTGGACCTCGAGCCGCCGCACTGCTGGCGCAACCGTCTTCGAGGGAAACTGGGGCCCCATGGTCGGCGCATCCGTTGAAGAACTTGTCGATACCGAGATGACCGACGTGTGAGAGCACTCCTCCCGATCCTAGAGCAGACCTCTGCTCTTCGTCTTTAAGACGCTGGATACGCCCGCTACCTCTTTGGCACGGCACCAGAAGCATATGTCTGAGTATGATGGGAGTTGAATTGGACGGCTATCATGGCTGGATATCCATGGCAGATGGGATATCAAGGCCATTTGAAATCCATTGATGGTGGGCCACGTGTGGCTTGTCTGGAATTCAACTGGAACGGGGCGCGCTCCTTCGGTCTGATTATCTTCGACGTCGACTCCGAACGAGGACACGGTTTACGGAATACTCCATACGAGACCCGCGTCGCCGATGTAACTGCATCTACACGTGGTCTCGGGTTTTTCTCTGATGAAGAGCATCGCTAGGAGTTGGGCAACATTTCTGCTTGGCCTTGGAAGTTTGTTTGGGGTTGAGGTATATCGTTACAAGGAGGTGGTCTGGCCATGAGGCGCACTCGGGCGAATAATCCTCGCCGGCGACCGATGGAAACCCCAGAGCGGGGAGTAATGTTGAGGCAAACGGCGTGAGCTGGTTGGCCTTGTCCGTTCGTTACGCAGCGTTACAACGGCGGTTGAGGGACGAGTGCTTGAGAAACAGGCTCGGCACCTGTCTCGGCGCGCCAGATTTTCTTTGTGCTGTCTTTTTTTTGGGGGGGGGGCGCAGTCAACCTGTATTATGAAGAGCATCCATGCATCCATGTATTAGACTACGGCTGGGTTGCATTGGTATTTGCTGGCTGGCTAGGTACGGATTGGCTCCTGTTGGGCGGCGGCAACACATTGGCGCTCGCATGTTTTCCGGCGGAGGGATCGTCACGATGATAACGATGGGAATGACACGACAATATAGAGGCAAGAATTCTCTGTATGTACGTACTACTGACCTACCTAATACTATTTCCTTTGTCGATCGGAAGTTGAGGGCTGGCCCGGAGTGTGGCCTGCGAGGGCTGTGGTAGATTATGAAGCGAAGAGAAAGTTCTATCGGTTCCTGCAGTCCTGTTGACATCGTGAAGCGTAGACAACTAAGGTATCCTATCCAATTTCCAAGTGGCTGCTGTCCTCTCCCATGGACGGGTACTCCGTCGCCGCCTTTGTATTTACACCGATTCTCGGGGTATCTGACCTTCCAAAGCGAAAGCGTACTGTATGTGATAAGAGCTGGCGCTACGCAGTGTGAACAGCTCCTTAAGGATCCCGACGATGGGAGCATCCATTGACTCGCATTCTAATGATTAGGTGCATACTGATTGGCCTATACTACACAGCCGAGCCAGCACGCCCGACAGTCGTCTTTGAATCTTCTAGCTTCAGGCCTCCATCGTCCGATCCTGCTCAGCAATCTCCTCCTCAAACTCTTCATCCTCCTCCTCCACCTCTTTTCCGCCCGCTGGCGCCTTTCACCCTGTTCCGGCCTGCATAATCACCACCAGCACACACATGGCAGCAGCCGACTTGTACAACAGCGCCAGCGCCCGCTCGTACCCTTGAACAGCCACCTCCCTCTCGGCGGCGCTCAACACACCTTCCCTCCAAACCACCGCCGGGCTGCCGATCAGCACCGAGATCAGCTTCTCCCTCGCCCCACCGCCGCCATTGTCACCGCCATCGCCATCCAACCTCCGGAACCCCTCGACCAGCGCATCCCGCAGCGTCCGCGTGAACACGCCGCCGCCGATGGCCGTGCCGAAACTGCCGGCAAAGCCGCGGAAGGTGGACAGCAGGCCGGTGACGATGAAGTGCACGTCGGGCGGCGACAGGTGCAGGAGGTGGGCGAGGGTGTAATTCAGCGCGGCGCCCGTGGCCAGGCCGTTGACGAAGACGGCCGCGACATAGACCCCCGCCGACGCGGTCGCGTTGCTCACGAACGCGAGGGACAGCAGCGCCAGGCTGAACAGCGCCAGCGACGCGACCGAGGGCAGCCAGAAGGACCCCGCCCGACGGATGTGCAGCGCGCCGACCACCAGCCCGCCCAGGCCGAAGCCCGCGTTGGTGGGGATCAGCACGGAGCCTGCGATGGCCGGGGACAATCCCCGCACGGCGAGCACGAAGATGGGCGCGTAGAAGAGCACGGTCCAGCGGGCGGCCATGAAGCCCAGCTGGGAGAAGCAGGAGAGCAGGACGCCGCGGGATTGGAGGACTGTGAGCGGGATGACGGGGTCGTGGGCGCGGGATTCGATGGCTAGGAAGATGGGGAGCGTGAGGAAGGAGAGGAGGATCGGCAGCGGCCGGATGGAGCCTGAGAGGCCGTAGAGGAAGAGGACGATGGTTATGGCCTGGGATTTTCGTTAGAAGTGGCTTTTCTCTTTTCTATGGCGTAACGCGAGGTGGGTGGACGTTACCAAGGTTGCTGCGCCGGCGTAGTCAAGGCCTGCGAGCTTCTGCAGGGTGGTCTTGTCCTTGACGTTTTCGTGGCTCTTGTGAGAGGGAAGGCTCAGACTGACTCCCAACCCGGCCAGGGCGGCCATGGGGGCTTGAGCTCCAAAGAGGAGTCTCTGCGGATGGTAAGCCAGGGATGTGAGATCAAGGGGCACCGGGAATGTTACGCACCCATCCCAACACAGGCAGCACGGCGCCGAACACCACAGCGCCTGCCGACACACCAATTGTGAAGCCCTGAGGTCATGTTAGCTCCGAGTCTTCCAAAGGAATCGGCTAGGGTAGGTAGTGTGGCACGCACAGCATTCGTCAAGCCAACCCACAGGCCCCTCCGTTTCTTTGACGTGAGGTGGATGACCAGAATCATGCACAGCGTCATGATGCCGCCGCTGCCGATGCCCAACATGACCCTGCCCAGAATAAACACAGCAAAGGTCGGCGCCAAGGCCGTGATCAGGGCGCCCACGGCAAAGCAGCTCGACGACAGCAAGATCATGGTCGCCGGCGAGAAAATCATGGACAGCCGGCCGGCCAGCGGAGCCACCGAGGACATGCTGATCATGTAGGAACTGGTGAACCACATGGCCGACTCGTAGGCGTCCAGGTCGGCGGCGATGGTCGACTGCGTGGTCGAGATGCCGCTCATGTTGCTGGCTGCAGGGGAAGTCAGTGATGACGGGCGCCTGGTATGTCCTGTACATGTATATTACAAGCACGAGACTCACCCTGCAAGAAGATCAGCGCCCACATGCTGAGCACGATGCACGTCGCCCGCTTCCAGCCGAGCGGCTGCTCCGCGACGGGCTCGGGCTGCCGCGCGCTTGTGGGAGATTCATCCCGGGCTGTTCGTGAGCTGGCTGTTTCGGACCGGAGCAGCGGTGTGTCTTCGGTTGCCGTCGTTGAAGTGTCCCAACCGTGGCTGCCGCCCTGCCGGCGAGGCTCGAGGTTGGTGGTCATTCTTTTGTTGTTGGCCCGCTGTCAACAAGTTCCGGGTGTCCCGGACGATTGCACTGAGCAGAGAGGGTCAATTGGGCTAATCTGCGAAGAGATCTGATAAAAACACAGCGAGATGAGAAGAGAACGCGAATATATCTTGGATATTCACATCATGTGTCGAATATCTCGAGATTCGCTCTGGCAGAATAGCCCGGAGAGACCGTGGTATTGGACGTCATCTCGGGCACTTTATGAAGGATGATTTGTAAGTCAATCTCAGTGGAGGACACCGGCCGGCCCGCTCCTTCCTGCAAAGCCAGGCTACCAGGCATGGGCGACATGAATGCTCTCTTTCCACTGTATTCGGTGCACCATCTAACTATTGCCCATCTTTCGGAACCACGCAACTGGATCGAAGATCAAGAGAGAAAATGGATTGAAGTTCACGGGAGAGATGGGGCAGAAGAATGTCGGCGACAACCCTAACCCTTTCCATTCGAACGACCACAACTTCAATTCCCCTGCCAAGCCATCAACAACTCCACCATGAACCACCACCCCTCCATCGTGAACTTCCGCTGCCCCTCCATGACATCGACCCTCGCTCACTGGTTACTTACCAGTTACTCCCCTTTCCCCTGAAAACCTAAACAAACTAAGTTGGGCATTAAAATACATATAATCCTACTAACCACCGAGATAACCATCACCACCACCACCTTCCCATTCCCAAAAAATGCCCCTCCAAGACAGCTACACCCTGCCCGCGGCCGCAGACATGCACGTGCACCTGCGCAACGCCCCGGGGCCGATCGCGGCCCTCGTGGCGCCCACCATCCGCAAGGCGGGCATTGACACGGTGTTTGTGATGCCCAACCTTGCGCCGCGGCCCGTCGTGTCGGTCGCCGAGGCCCTCGCGTACAAGGCCGCCCTGCAGGCGCTGGAGCCGCGGGTGAACTATCTCATGTCGCTGTACCTGCATGAGAGTATTGCGGTGGAGGAGATCAGGCGGGCGAAGGAGGCCGGGATTTATGGGGTTAAGGTGAGTTTTCTTGTTTTTGTTTAGTATGTGAATTAGGGGATGAGGGGGTAGAGAGTAGAATGCATGTGTTGTGTGACAACGTGAAGTGAGACTGAGATATGATATGTATAGGCTTATCCTCGCGGGGCAACGACCAACTCACAGTGGGGCGTGGTGTCGTTTGAGCCATTCCACGAGGTGCTCACGGCGATGGAGGAGGAGGGGATTGTGCTGAACCTGCATGGCGAGAGGCCCAGCAGTGCGGCGGAGGGGGTCACGGTGATGAATGCCGAGGCGCGCTTCCTGCCGGTGCTGAAAGAGCTCGTGGAGAAATATCCCCGGCTGAAGATCGTCTTGGAGCACTGCACCACGGCGGATGCGGTCGAGGCCGTCAGGTCGCTGGGCGAGAATGTCGTGGGGACTATCGTAAGTCTTTTCCCCTGCTGCTTCGACGGGACAGGCTGCTGACGTTGCTTGTGAAAAGACGGCCCACCACCTCTCTCTCCTGGTCGACGACTGGTCCGCCAATGTCGTATGTCCATGCCTTTCCTCCCTTCCTTCCCATACCCACTGCTGACCGCACAGCACCACTACTGCAAACCCTCCGCCAAGACCCCTGAGGACCGGCGTGCCTTGCTCAACGCAGTCGTCACCAGCAACGGCAAGTTCTTCCTTGGCACCGACAGCGCACGTATGTTGTTCTACTCCCGTCCTTCCCCCGATCTCACCCACTCACTGACCATGCCATCTTTTCCAGCCCACGACATCACAGCCAAAAAGGGCAAAGGCAACACCGCCGCCGGCGTCTTCACCCAGCCCTACGCTCTAGGCTATGTATGTCATACTTTCTTTTCGCCAACACCGATTTTCCATAACTCTTCAAGTAACTAACCCCATGCGTCCAGGTCCTCACAGCTCTCGAAGAAGCCATCGCCCGCGGGGACATCCCGGAACCGTCTGTCACGGAGGCTGCGCTCCGGGGTTTCTTCTCCGACTACGGCCGGAAATTCTACGGTCTCCCGCCCGCCACGCAGCAGATCCGTCTCACGCGCGGCGGGGCCAGAATCGAGGAGTCGTTGAAGGGGGACGGCGTCGAGGTTGTGCCGTTCCGGGCTGGGGAGAAGACCTGGGGTGTAGAGTGGTTGGAGCGCTTTTAGTAGAAAACAAAAAAAGAAAAGAAAGGAAAAAAAAAAAAGAAAAGAAAAGAAAAAGAGGAAAGAAAAAGAATCAAAGGAGAAAGGGAAAAAGAGCGGGTTGAGGAGGCTGGGATGGACATAGTTAGTTGGCTTGGTAAAAAGGGGTAGGGCGGGTTAATGAATATAGGACGGATGGCTAGGGAAAAGTGGTTTGGAGAACACAAAACAGGGTCGGTGTTATGGGAAGTGGAAAGGAGGTGTGCATGGGCTTGACGAAGAACATGGAATGATGAACGGTAGATGCATAAAAGCGATTTGAGTTCAATATAGCGGTCCCAGGATGAACTCGGCCCGTCCTTCATCCACCAGCAACTGCCCTGCCACGGGCACACTATACAGGGAATGGTTTTCAACTCTTCATGTTGAACGCATAAACAGAGACACAAGCTCTCCACAGATGCAAACTCCTCGACTCCCAACGCCTAGTTATATAAGGCCCAGGATCCTCACCCATACCGCTCGCCATGCCCAGCCATGCCATGCACCTCAATCCCATCCATACAGTCTAGTAATCCCTTGCTTACCCCGTACGACACCGCCGCTATCCAGACAGACAGACAGACACAAGATAAGAACCCATCCCAACAATCACAACTATCCATCCCGCCTCACCGACCAGATAATCACCACCTTGGCCCCGTACACTAGAGTACAGTACAGTACAGTACAGTACAGTACAGTTCAGAACCACACAACACCCAACCCAACAGACAACCAAAACCGTGAATGGAACCCCACCCCATCTTATGCCAAACATACCTACTTAGGTAGGCTCGTAGGGTGTCCATGGGATGGATTACTCAAACGTCCCCCTGCCAAACAACCCGCCCACCGCCTTGGCCCTGCCCTCAACACCCTTCCACTTCCGCGCCTCCCGTCGCCGCTCCGCCTCGGCCAGCGCCGCGCGTCGCTCCGTTTCGCGCGCGAGGTAGCTCACGCCGGAGCGCTTGCCGGCAGTCTTCTTGATTTTCATGTCGTCGCCTCCTCCTCCTCCTCCTTGTCGCTTGCTCATGCTCATTGTACTGCTGGTGGAGATGCTAGTAGAGGAGGCCGTGGAGGTGGAGAGGAGGGAGTTGTTGGTTGTTGCGCGGCGGAGGAGGGGCGGGACGCCTCCCATGGTGCTGGTGGTAGTAGTAGTAGTAGAGAAGGCGAGTCTGCTGTTTGCAGACACGGCGGAGGAGGAGGAGTTGCGCTTGAGGGTGATGCGGTCGATGATGGAGGGGGTTGGTTTGCTGCGCCGCGGGTGGTGGCGGTTTTCGTTTTCTTTATTGCTGCTGGATGGAGGGCGGGGGTCTTGCTCCTCGTGGTCGTCGTCGGAAGAGTCGGGCTCGGTGGCGGGGATGACGGAGGAGGGCTCCTCGAGCAGATTGGACAGGGACTCGCGGATTTCGGCGATGCTGGAGGGCTTCTTGCTGCCTTCTTTGGTACGGCGGGGGTTGGCAAGCGGGCGAGAGGCGGCGGTCTGTGGCTGGCTGTTGGGGATGATCTTCCTAGCAACTGAAGCCTGAGACTCCTGGCTGTCCAACCCGGGTGCAGCAGGCGGCGGCGCAAAGATGAAGTCCATCTCATCGTCACTGCCGCGGTCCTCGATGGTCCGCAGGAAGGCCTGATTGCGCGGGTTCTCGGCCACCTTGCTGATGCGCTCATCAGCAAACAGCGCGCGCTGCATCTTGGCGAACTGGCGACGCTTCAACCGGCGGCGGGCTTCCCCCCCGTCGTCCGAGTCGGACAGGTCGTCCCAGTTGCCGTTGCGCTTGCGCCGGAGCATACCTGTCGTGACGTCGTGGAAGAGCTTCTCGACCTGCTTCTCGTCTGCGGCGCGTTCGCGGTCGCTGTCGAGGAACGTGAGCATATGCACATACTTAGGATACCCGGCAAGGGGAACTTACGCGTAAAAAGCAGCCAGCTTCCTCTCGTCGTTCTCGTCATTCTTGGTCTCGTCATCGATCATCTCCTTGACAGACTGATCATCCACATCGTCATCACTATCTTCGCCATCCACACCGCCGAGCCCGGCATATTCGTCCTCGGACTCCTCGGCCTGCTCCTCCACCATCTCACGGGCCTTGCTCTTCTTCTTGTCGAAGGCCTCCTTGCGCTTCTTCTTGAGCGCAGCCTCTTTCATGGCAGTAAAGGCATTGTTGGACCTGGTACCGAAGCCAAACTCATCCGTCGCGAGCTCGTCCTCCATCACCTCGTCCTGGTCATCCGGCGTGCGGCGGTGACGACTAGGCGAGGCAGCCACCACATCAGCTTTGCGCCTGAGCTTTCCGGTCCTTCGCACCAGAGGCGACTCGTTCTGGTCTTCGTCTGCCTGGCTGTGCCCAACTGGGACTGTCTCGACCGTCGAGACTGGGGCTTCGACGAAGCGCTGGCGCAGAGGCGAGAAATTGTGGAACCCAGCGTCCTGAGTTGGTTCGATGAGTTCGGAGGCTTGAGTAGGGTTTTGGGTATCCCGGAGGAAGCTATCGAAGCCATGCGTCTGGGACTGCGAGAAGTGAATCTGGACGCCCTGTGTCTCGGCTTGCTGTGTTTCCCGTGTGGGTTGGCTGTCGAGGATCATGTCCTCTGCCGCCTCCTGAGCCGTCTGCGAGAAGTTGGAGTCCGGGAAGGCAGCCACGTCAAAGGTGGGCCGCGGCTGCGAGGGCGAGTCCGCAGCGGCTGTGCCCACTTGGCTGTCGTCCATGGTCCCAGCAAAGATCTGGGTCAGTCCCAGACCGGCAGGACCGGCGACGGGGAGACCTGGGATGAAAGTCTTGGTGGCAGACCGGAGAACCGAGGTCGGCACGCTGGGCGACTTAGCAGTTCGTCTCGATGGCGATTCGGAGAAGTGAGCCTTTGGTCGGGGAGTGGCCTTGGCAAGTGGCTCGGCGGCTTCATCCTCGTCGTCAGACAGGATGGTCACCTGCTTCCTCGGCCGGCGACGGACTTGCTTGGAGCTCAGAAACTCCTCATCCGAGTCTTGGCCACCAAGCTTCTCTTGCTCCTCGACTTTTTCAGTCTCAGATTCCTCAGCGCTCTCCGCAGCATCATCAATCATCAACCCAGCAGGATCGGCTTCATCCTCCCCGTCTTCATCCGCTTCCTCTTCCTCCTCCTCCGAGCCAGACAACTCAATCTCCGCCTCCGCCTCCACCTTCTCATCCTCCACATACTCCTCGTCCTCTTCATCACTATCATCCCACCCCAACAGATCCTCCTCGCCCGCCTCCCGCCTCTTCTTCCTCTCTGCCTTCGCCGCCTGCCGCTCGCGCTCCATGATCTCCTCGGCTTCTTTCCTCGCTTTCTCAACAATATTCTCCACCTCCTGCAGCTCCTTCTCCCGCTCCTCAGCCGTCTGGACGTGGATCCCCTTGGCCCTCAGCATCTCCAGCTGCCGATCCCGCTCGAGCTTCGCCTGCTGGCGGGCACGCTGGAGCAGATTCACTTGGAGCTCCGCAGCCGTCATGGCATGCTGCTGCTCGTGCTTGCTTTGGAGCTTACTTCCCCCGCGGCGGGAGGGCGGCGCGGCCTTCCTGTCGGGATCGTCGAGGTGGGCTAGCTTGCGCAGCATTTGCAGCGAGTGTGGCTCCTTGGCTTGGTTGAGTGGGACGCGGTCGAAGATGGCGTCGAGTTTTGACTTGCGGGTGGGTTGTTGGATTCGAAGGTCATCGTCTTCGTCGTCGAGAGAGAGTGTGGCAGTGTTGGCTTCCAAGGGAGGAAGTTTCACGCGGATGTTGCGTTTCCGCGGCTGCTGCTCTGCCTTGGGCCGCGCTTCATCAAGGTCGGCGGCCGTGGCTTTGCCCTTGCCCTTGTCGAGTCTCTTGCGGGCGGCGGCGGCTTCTTCGACCATCTCTTCCATAGTGGGCAAGTCGTCGTCATCCGCTGCAGGCGCCGTGTCTGCCACAGCCGCAACAACCCCCTCTGCCCTACCATCCTTGCTGATCTGCGGCGGCGAACTAGGCGGCGTCTCGGCATCCTTCATCTCAGCATCGCTCTGCTGGGCTGACCCTGGCGTCGGAGCACGGCTTGAGCTCGTCGCCGCCGGTGCGGTCTCCTCAGCTGGCGCTGCTGCACCCTCGGGCTTGAAATTGAAGCGCTCAAACAAAGTGGCCTTGGTGATCTTCTTCTTGACCTTCGCCTCATGGGCGAGCTGCAGACTCCGGGTCAACCGCTGCGTCTCGCGGTTCATCTCCTCAAGGGCCTTTTTGCTAGCCTTGCGCGGAGGCCGTGCGGCAGCGGCCTCTTGCGTGAGTTTTCGGTCGCCGTCGTCGTCTGTGATGTTGTCTTCATCGTCATCCGCGAGGATGTCATCCAGGTTGTGTCCGGCTGCTCTCATGCGCTCGGCCTTCTTGCGGGCCTCTTCGGCCTCCCTGGCGAGCCGTTCTTGTCGTTTCTTTGCAACGAGAGCATGGAACCGTGGGTTCTTGGTCAATGTGGCGGGACTGGGTAGGTCGTCATCGCTTTGGCTGTTCTCCGCAGAGGGAGAGTGAGACTTTGATGGCGTGACAAAGAGGCCGGGAGAAGCAGGCGCCTCGGGGGTAGAGCTGCGATCTCTCCGGGGCTTTAAGTTCCTGGGGCGCGTTCTAACCACGTCGTCGTCGTCAGAGTCATCAGCATCATCATGGTCCCCGGTTGACTGGGCATCATTGCTTTTCTTCCTCGGCGAGCTGGCCCGCGTCTGGTTCGCGTCATCGTCGGCCTCGGAGTCGGATGTTTGCTGTGTACTGCCGCGCACTTGCATTCTTGACGCGATTTTCCCGCGTGGCCGAAGGATATCGTCATCCTCTTCGGAGCTGCTGTCGGAGAGGGCAGCAAACGGATTTCCGGCTGTTGGGCGCGTCGTCGTGCGTGTCGCGCTGCGAGACCCGCGCAGAGCGGGCGACGGGGACCTAGATGGGGCCATTGTATGCGTAAATTGAGGGTATCTTTGAGAGAAATAATCACATATATCGCTCTCCGAGGCACATAGTCTATGATTGCCCCAGAATGGTGTGTGGACCAAGATAATGTGGTGTGGGAAGGTGATGTGGGTGGCCAGGATTGATATGATGCGATGTGGGGAAGACGCGGTGCAAGACGCGTTCGTTTACTCATCAATTACAGGCACGCGACGGCCCTGTTGCTTGTCCATACAGTGTAAACCCCTGCACCAACAAACCTGGTCGGCACATCAGCCCGGGGCCAGCCATCTTCACGTGCTTCCTGAGGCAAACCGTAACTTTGAACGCTAAATACCTACCTCCCTATCTCGTATCCTGAAATCCGTGCTGCAACTATATACAGCGGAGAACCCAGAGCCAAACCCATCTCCATCCGCTCGAGGACTTTTTCGGGTATCGTGCGTAAAATTACAGTACAGAGTACAGAAGCCCCCTCCAAACCCACTCAAAACCTCAAAAGTTGACGTGGTATGTCCCCCAGTTCGACGCCCAGATGTGCCGCCGCCGCCGCCCTTTTTGTGTGTCCAACCAAGAAAGTTATACAGGGCACACGTTGCAAACCAAGAATGCCTGTGCCGATGCAATGCCGTGTAAGCAACCCGTTCGCCGCCCATCCCTTTTCGTAAACGCCGTTTCACCAACCGCTAAGAAACTCCGGGAAAAAGATATGATGATCGCTCGTAAGTGGCACCGCCGAGCTATCTGGGATAGTTTCAGCCGGCGGCCAGACACGAGTCGAGAACTCCGTTGAGAAAGTCTCCGTCCGCAGCGTCGGCGCCCTCCCACCACAGGTCGTTGTCGATATCCATCTGGTCGCCGCCATGGCCAACCCCGTTCGTGAGCGCCTCAGCCTTCCCTGCTGCCCCATTTACCTCGCCCATTTCGACGTCTCCGTCCAAATCCACAATCCTCTGGCGGCCATCCACATACGTGTATTCGTCCCAGTTCTCCAGCTCACCCTCCCGGTAGCTGTAGATGACCGACCTGATGATGGTGGGGAAATTCGCCAAGCCGCAGTCGCCCATCTCCAGCGCGAGCCGGAGATCGGCCATGCCCAAGGGGCCGCGTTCGCTCGCCGCCTTGGCTTCCACGGGCAGCAGACCGCTCTTATCGCGCGTGACCTCGCCGCGCTGAAACGCGTCCTCCTCCCTCGCCAGCTGCCGCCGGTACTTATGCGTCTGGATCCAGTTGTTGTTCGGGCCGAACCCGGCGTTGCCCGAGTCCCCTGGAGCGTTGCTTCGTGTGCGGCTAAATATTGATGACAGGACCTCTTTGATGAAAGTCTCGGTGGCGATCGACATGAACTGCGCCGCGTCTGGCGCGTGGCCCGATTCGAGGCCTGCCTCGTAGCAGAAGGGGAGCATGCGCCCCTCGATGTTACTGACATCTGGGAACTCGCCCGACTCAACCGCCAATGGTTGGGCATAGCGCTTTCTGATCTCCAAGTCAAAGTCTGGGAAGGCAGGTTAGACAGATGGCCGAAATTATGCTTGGAGAGGTGGTCATACTCATCCGGCTGAGACCGCCGCCGCCCGCACTGGCCGGCACCTCGGCGGGCTTGGCTGGCCGCATCCGGGCATGGTCTGTAAACATGTTCGCCAACGACTCGTATGGGTCAAACTGAGTGCGGTCAGCATGAACATGAAAGCAGGCTCCTTGCGCACCGCCCACTCACATCATTGTGTACCAAGTCTTTGATCCGCCTCCGGTCACGCGCTGGAAGCTGCATGACTTCCCCCTTCAGCTTCCGCTCCGCAGCATCGCCTGATACAGGCTTGCTCCCGGCCGTGGCCGATGGCTTGTCGTTGGCGCTGACCCAAGGCGCAAGGCCCTGGTCGGGCATCTCACGTGTGACATTGCCGTATATGGCCGCGATGAGCTGGTTATGTAGGTGTTCTTTGGACCCATCGGCCGAGGCGAGAATGGGATCGATTCGCTCGCTCAGTTCGGCTTGGTTGAGCCGGCCTACGTAAATAAGTCAGCATGAGTTACCAATTGGGCCCGTTGCGCCGCAGTTTGTAATGCAAATACCGATTAAGAAGTTGGTTATCGTTTCTTTGTATATGGGCCATTGTTCCGCGCCGATGCTGGCCTTCAGCGCTGTGTATATGGGCTCGAGATCGATGCGGGCCGGTACAAGCTGACTACTTTTGGGAGCTTTGTGTATTGAAGGCACGGAGACGTTAATGGACTGCTTCGAAAGGACCGGTGTCGAGAGGCTAATTGATGGCCGGCTCAAGGCGGCGGGGTTGATGTCAACCATGGTGGGAGCTCGCGATATACGGCCAACCACGGATCGGGTAAGCGAGCGATGCGGGATGTGGACGGGCAAGAGCGCGAAACGAAGAGGCGTGAGGACCGTCGCGCGCGGAATGATGCACAGTCGTGGGGCGAGGCCTCGCTCATTTGCGCCTGAAAATGTAGCCCGGGCTCATGCGATCAGGAATCCGGATTCAAATCGATGGATCGGACATGCTGGCGCTGCCGAATGGATGGTAGTCGCGTCCACCGGCCCGGACTGATGCGGTCGGTTTGGGTTCGGTGGTTCGGTGGTCGTCAATTTATGGAGCCGCCCCAGCGGATGGGCAAGCTGTGAGAAAACCGGCACAATGATGCTGACTGCAGGGCGGGGTACTTCATTATACCCCAAATTTAGCTGGCAGACAAAGTACCTCCTACCCACCTCTCACTCAGTACCATAGCGGCTTGAGGACCACTGAAATGCTGTGAGCGTTTCTTTCAGTCACCCTTCATCCACCATCCCGTCGCGTCGCGTCCAGTAACCTAAGGTACGATCTCCTCGTTACAACGCAGCAACCTGAAAGTCCGACAAAACACAGCAACGCACCAATATGCAATGAATGAGTACTGGTTGTCCACGCGGTCACCTCCAGCCACCATGCAACCATGGCCAACAACCAGTGCAACCGAGTGTCGAATGCCATCGACAGTCTGATCACGCACCTGGTGCCCAGCAATCCCGCCGAAGACGAGCAGACGGCTCAGGAGAGACACGATGCCTGCTTCGAGCTCGTCCGGACCATGCTCAAACGGTGAGACGTCTTCTCCCGCGCATGCACACACCGGCACATTGCAACGAGATAACTGACGCTCTTGCAGCCCCGACTCTCCTGCCATCTCATCCGACGTCAACCACGCCTCAGACCTCATCAAGCGGAAGCTGATCCAGAGCAACCCCAGTCAGGCCCTGAGGTTCTCGAATCTGTACACAAGGCTGCTTTCGCTACCAGTTCTTAATCAGAAGTGGGCGATACTGTACCTGCTCTACAAGCTCTCTGATTCTCCGGATCCCAACGAGCCCCTGCCGCTGAGCCCGGCGCAACGGGGTCCCCATCCCCCTGTCGAGAAAGAGAAGCGCTCCAGGGCATCAACAGTTGTGGGCGCGCCGGAGGATGAATCCGTCCGCGAGGCGTTTGCCCCGGGCGGCTTGAAGAAGCTGCCCACCGAGAAACCGAAGCGCAGCCAAACTGAGGAGAGACCACCCACGCAAGCCCCCGCCGACGGAACTCCGAAGAAGGCTGCAAGGGATGTCTCGATAAAGTCCACCCAGCTGGCCGAGAATTCTAACGAGCTTGAGCCTTCGGAGATGGCCCTCCTCAGAGATTTACCCTTCACTCTCCAGGGGCTCTCGTCGACCACCCTTCCTTTTGCCAATGATACCGCCCTGAAGCTACCACCCACTCTGCCCGCCCCCATAATCTCGCTTTTGCATACGCTTGCCGAGCCTTCCTTGCTGTACAGAGGACTCGCATCGTTTGTCAAGTCGCCGGCCAAGGGGCTACTGGGCCAGAGTCTGCGTGCCGCCATCAACAATGAGCTGCGGTCCTATCTCACCCTTGTCGCGACCCTCGAGGGGCAAATACGGCGTGCGCTCTCCTCGCTGGACGAATCTGCGCCTCGCGGCGGAATCGGCAAGGCTGGCGTGACTCTGAAGCGCTGCGTGGTCTGGACCCGCGAGGCCACCATGGGCTTACGGCTTATGTCTCTAATCGCGGAGGAGAGCAACACCAAGCATGGCGGGCAGCTCATCAGCATGATCCATGGTTTCTCTACCTCGCACGGAGACCCGGTCGTAGCCGCCTTTGCCGAGCGCCTCCTCGCGGACGTCACACGGCCATTCTACGACATTCTCCGGCGCTGGATCTATGACGGGGAGCTTTCGGACGCGCATCTGGAATTCTTCGTCAGGGAGCAGAGCGCCAGCGACGAGAATCGGAAGGAATCTAAGGCCAAGGGCCAGGCCAGTGTTTGGAATTCCAAGTACGAGGTTGTTGACGCCATGGTGCCGAGCATTATCACAGCCGACTTCGCGCAGAAGGTGTTCTTGATTGGGAAGTCGCTCAACTTTATCCGCCATAGCTGCGGTGACAGTCAATGGGTCGACGCATATAGCAAGACTTCATCCAAGCAGCTGAGCTACGGTGACACGGCGACGCTCGAGAAATGGATTGACGACGCGTATAAGACGACGATGCGGCGCCTGATGCATCTCATGAGCAACCGCTTCCATATCTTCGACCACCTACAAGCGCTGAAGAACTACATCCTCCTCGGACAGGGCGATTTCATTGCGCTGCTGATGGAGTCCCTTGCGGCAAATCTAGATCGACCCGCCTTTGCGCAGTACCGCCACACCCTGACAGCCCAACTGGAACACGCCATCCGAGGCTCCAACGCCCAGTATGACAGCGACGAGGTGCTCAGGCGGTTAGACGCCCGCATGCTACAGCTCAGCCACGGCGACATCGGCTGGGACTGCTTCACCCTCGAATACAAGATCGACGCGCCCGTCGACGTGGTCGTCACGGAGTGGGGCAACCGGCAATATCTCAAAGTGTTCAACTTTCTCTGGCGCGTCAAGCGCGTCGAGTTTGCCCTCGCGTCCACCTGGCGCAAGTGCATGACCGGGGCACGCGGCGTTCTCCAGACGTCGGACGAGCAGGTCCTCCAGATCTGGCAGCGCACCCGCGGCACGCTCGCCGAGATGGTCCACTTCGTCGGCCAGCTGCAGTACTACATCCTCTTCGAAGTGATCGAGTCCAGCTGGACCGAGCTCCAAAAGAACATCCGCAAGGAGGACTGCACGCTCGACGACCTCATCACGGCGCACACACGGTATCTCACCGCCATCACACACAAGGGCCTGCTGGGCGCCCGCCGGCGGCAGTACCACGAATCCCTGAAAGAAGCCGCCGCGCGCGAGGGGCGCGATCCGGCCGATCTTGCGGGCGTGTCGGAGGACCGCAACTCCTACATGGTCCAGCTCAGCGAGCTGCTGCGCAACATGCTCGCCTACCGCGACTGCGTGGACGGGCTGTACAGCTGGTCGCTGTCCGACTTCACGCGGCGGCAGGAGGCCGACGCGGTGGGGCTGATGCGCAGGGCCAAGAGAGCCAAGCTCTCATCCGGCCACAGCGGCAGTATGGATCTCGACAACGACCCCTTCACCACCACCTCCTCCTCTGGCAGCGGGCTATTTGGGGGTAGTAATAGTAACAATAATGATCCCAAGTCGGAACTACCCGCGCTTCAGGAACGGCTGACACAACTGGGTGCCAGCTTCCGCACGAGACTGCAGACCCTGCTGGGCGACCTGGCGTACCAGCCGGATGTGGACATGCGTTTCCTGGGCGTGTCGATGAATTTCAATGATGTGTATCAGCCGGTGAAGCGGAAGAGGTCTGCAGCGGCATCATCGGGGACTGCCGCTGCCCAGGCTCAGGCCCAGGCTCAGCAGGGTGGTGGTGGGGGGAGTGGGTCGGCAGCAGCGGCGAATACGTCTCGGGCGTAGGGGCTCAAGATGAGCACGCCGAAGACGCCTGTGGGACAAGTCATCCACTCGGCTTAGGAGTGTAATCTTGCGGGGGTGGGTGTTGTTTGGGTTGGTTGTTGTGGCGTTTTGGAGCGTTTTGGGTGGCAGGAGGGGAAACGGAAACGGGGCAAATACAAAGTTTGGGGGTTAGGCATAACTACCTTGCCGATGAATCAAGCCTTGCATTGTCTGGGTTCCTGTATATATCCTGCTATGCGACTGTCATGAATTTATCGACGGTATGCGCTTTTCCTTGCCCCTCAGCTTACTACTCGGCCACGGCGCCGTTGGGAGTGAATACAAAACTGTTCCTGTATAGTGCCTGCTTGTCACAGCGCGGTCGCTAGGCGTTGAGAGTCGGGTGTTTCCAATACATTCATGATGTTCGAAGCTGTAATCTGACGAACATTGAAACACACCTTCACGTTCTCTGGATGCTACCGATCGAGACATACCGGGCATCTGCAAATAGGGAGTCAGGTAAGTACGTCCTGTTGTCTGCGCTTCAATGCCAACAGGACTGGCCGAAGATATTGACATGGGAAATGGCGTTCGTTTTCCAACCATCACAGCAACGGCGGACAAGATTAGAAAGACACTGATCCACTTACGCCATGCCAAACCCATCCATCGATCAACTGCACCCAGCATGTTTGTATGTACATGCACTAAGTTATATCTCGCTTTCAAACCCAAAGCTATTCCAAACTGACCAGTTCATGAACTCCCACCATCAGGTGTCCCCTTCTCCTTTCCGTTCTCCTTCTCTTTCCCACCCTCCCGTTTTTGCTCCGCCTTATCTTCACTATCGTCACTCACGCCACCCAAGCTATACCGCGCATCCCTCTCCTCCTCGGTCGGCGAGCGCACGTGCAGCGAGTCCAACTGCGCCTCATCGAAATCGCCCGCCTCCAGATCCCCGTCCCGCCGGGCGCGCTGACTCCTACGAGTCCCAACACTGCCCGCGTTCCTTCCCCCCGCAGCAGACCCGTTCTCTCCGCCAGCCAGGCCCTGGTAGCCCTGCCTCCTGCGCCGGTCGCGCCAGACGAAGTACCCCCAGGCCGCGGCGGCGACGGCCACGATGACGAGCACGATCTCGCCCGAGCGCTGGTAGGCCTCCCACTTGGCCGCGTCCAGCTTCGCCTGTTGGGCCTGCTGGTCCGCGGTGCCGTTGCCCGCGGCGCCGCCGACGGTCGTCTCGGGGCCCTTCTCGCCGTCCAGCCGGCTGTCGGTGGGCTTACCGCCGATGGAGCTGATGTCGACGCCCATGAAGCGGTCGAGCATGTCGCGCGTGCGCCGCGGGTGGTCGAAGGGCACCATGTGGCTGCTATTGTAGAAGACCACGTAGGTGAGGTTGCGCGCCTCCTGCCAGAAGCCAGCCGCCTCGCCCTCGAAGGTCCAGTCCCGCCGCGGCGCCCACGTGCCGGGGGAGAGCTCGAAGCCCTTGCCGCCGTTCCAGGCCATGTTGCTGATCAGGGCCTCGGTGCCGAGATGGTTGCAGATGAGGTCTTCGGAGCCGGAGAAGAGGATGATGGGGACCTCGGTCAAAATGTCGGGGAGGAGGTCGATGGAGGGTTTGGACTTGACGGGCTTGAAGTTAGAGCCGACTTGGCCGTTGCACTCGACCCAGCCGGTCGCCTTGTTCGCGTTGACGTGGAGCGCTTCGACCACCTCCTTACGGCGGAGGTAAGGGGTGACGTGGCTGAGGTCGGGGGGCCAGTTCATGCCGCAGGACGGGTAGACGTCTTTGAGGCGCACGTCGTACATGTTGTAGCATTCGAGCCGGTTGTCCTTGCCGCGCGAAGACGTGAGCTGCAGAAGATCCTGGAGGATCTTTTCGCAGTCCGGATTGTCGACGACGCCCTCGCCGACTGCGAGCTCCTTTTGACAAATGCGCTGCTGGACTTCGAGCTTGTTCGCGATATCGCTCCCCTTCTGCACTAACCCCTTCTGGAACGCGAACTGGAGATAGGCTTCGTACTGCTCAGGAGGCGAGATCCATCCGTTGCCGATGAGGAGACCCATCAGGTTCCACTTGTGCTTGGTAGTTGGGAGCTTGTTCCGGGCTAGAATGTGCTTCGCGATATAGGGGATATGCTGGCCGGCGTACGACTCTCCGGCGATGTAGAGCTGAGACGAGATTAGAGTGCGCAGGGCAGCAGCATAAACGAGAGAAACCTACATCATCGTGTTCATACTCTGGGAACAGCGCATACCACTTCTCCAAGAAGGTGATGAATTGTTCAGCCATGTCGTCGAGCTCGTGCACGAAGGCGTTGGTGTCGACGTAGCTGTAGCCGGTACCGACGGGGTTATCGACGAACAGAACGTTGGCAAACTCGTTCCAGGCGCCGTCGTTGTAGACGAGGGTGTTGTCGTCCTTCACCCGGTATGGGCCAATTTCCATCAATGCGCCATCCTCGGAGCTGCATCCCGGCCCGCCATTCAACCAGATGACTGTGCGCTGCTTATTCGCAATGTGCTTATTCTGGAAATGCCAAAAGAAGATGTTGCCGTTGTGTTCGGGCGTGATCTCGATGTGCCTTGAGCAGCGCCGCATTAGCTTCGTTCCAGGGTTGCTTGCCCTCGCCCTCCGTGTTGGAGTGGAATGCTTACCCAGCGTGCATCTTCACCAGAGGTCCCTCGGGTGCGCCGGGGAGGGAATGGACAAAATAGTCGCCGGCCGTCTTGTCGGCAGCGGCTAGTGGTGCCATCCATGGTACCGTGAGGGCGGCGATGATGGCCGGCAGGTGTTTCCAACCCGCGGATGACCGAGGAGGCCCCATGGTCGCCGGGTTGCGCGGGTTCGAGGAAGACCCGGCAGCAACAAAGTAAAGCGAATGAAGGAAGAGAGCGACAACAATTGCTGGCTACTGAATTGTGCCACTGGCCGTCACAGGATCGGCGACAAAAAAAAGTAGAATGGAGCACAATGCAAAGATACGAAAGGGAGGTGGTTTCGTTGAGATGGGGCAGATCTGGCCAGAGCAGCGGATGCAGAGGCAGCGGCTGACGACTGAAGCAGCTTGGCGTTTGCGATTTCGCCTAACCGAGCAGGGGTGTTCTCGAGGTCAAGGGTAATACCAAAGGTATTGGTGCCACGCCCCAGCCTGAGTAACGACGAAGGGATTTAGTTGTGTGACGAGAGGTATCTCGTTCTGGAAGGGTTCCGTTTGTTTTCTTCCCTGCGCAAGGTAGTGGTTGGTGAACAACACCGACGCTGTGGCGTTGAAGTTTCAGTGTTTCACAGCACTGCCTCCGACTAACAAAGCTGACCCGCAGGGGCGCCCCTTCCGGAATAGGGGTTGAATAAGACGCCGCATTCGTGACAATGGCCTTGACTACAAGATATTCGTGAAATTTAGGGCTCCTATACGTTACCCCTCGGCCCTTGCAGAGACATTGGGTATATCAAGGACGGTATTTACGTAGAAGTCAATGATGAAGAGCCGCTCCGTTCTCCGTCAGCTTCCAGGTATCTAGGGTGGGGTCCCGATCTGCCGGCTCCGGCTTGCCAAGCATTCTTGGCATCGGGTGCCAAATCTAGCGTAACGTTATGGTTCGCACAAGCTAAAATTTATGCATCACCACATCTTATTCCAGGAGTTTTAGGGTAGTGTAAGCACTTCCTGGATGTGCCTAGTCCTACGATGTCTTCCAACAGCAAAACTTACATCGTCGAGCATCTCGACCCGGAACTGGGAGCCTGGTCAGAGCTGGAGTACCTTGCCATCGCCCGCGAGTCGCACGATGCCGGGGCCAAGTTCTGCCTGTCGTCCCTCCCCCCGGACTTCAAGGTTCCCGAGGCGTTGAGCAAGATCCCTTCCTTCACGGCTGAGACGAGGGGCGTCGAGGAGCTCTATGCCAACGACAAGTCACGGGTGTGCCTGCTCGACCCGGCTGCCGCGAGCGATCTCTCACCGGAGGATGGAGACAAGTTCGACACGTTTCTGTTCGGCGGGATTCTAGGTGTGTTGCTTGACTGCGAGACCTTGCCGCTTGGGGCCGCGTGCTAATCTCGCCGCAGGAGATGATCCCCCGAGGGATCGGACTTCTGAGTTGCGCAAGAAGGGCTTTGAAGGCCGCCGGCTTGGGCCGGTGCAGATGACCACGGACACAGCGGTGAGAGTCACTCGGATGGTTGTCCAGGGCAAAAGTTTGTTGATTCTGGGACCCAATTTCTGAAATTAAATCTAACAGTGTATTAGCTCCCCTCAACGAGGTTCCCTATTTGGACCATCCGGAACTCAAGTTCAATGAGCATGAGAGCACCCAAATGCCGTTCCGCTATGTCAAAGGCGAGGATGGGAAACCCGTCATGCCTGATGTGAGTGCTGCTAAGTCAACCTTGTGCCTCAATCTGCTAACGCAAACCGCACAGGGCATGGTTGATTTGATCAGAAAGGACTCTGACAAGGCAATTGATGACCTATTCTGATGACACATGCAATGTATGATTCATTCTGTGATACCTGCCTCCCAACCCGTTCGCCATCGTCCCTTCCAACTCCGGATGGTTTTAGCGGGGTTGTCTATCGCAGCTTATCTTATCTACGAACCCCGCCGATACAGACCACAGGGCAGATGAGCAGCAATCGACTCCCGTCAAGGGCTTGATCAATGCTCACATTGTGTAACAGCACTCGAAGCAAGGAAGAGGCGTACGGCTTGAGTAGCGTGTTCCATCATGGCTAGGGCGCCTCCCCGTCTGGAGATCAGTCCGCCCCTGATCAACTCGGCCAGCCCCTGGGCAACCGACCTTGACGACCTACGGCGGCTCTACGCGTGTCCCTCGACAGGCGCAGTTACCACGCGGACCTCTCTGATCGACGGCTTCGACCATGACCCGACGAAGCATCAGTACTACTTCTTCGACGCAGCCCAAGCCGGTCTTGCCCAAAACGCAAGCCTCAACTCTATCGGGTACAGCCCGCTCACGTTAGAAACTTACCTCAGCTTCATCAAAACCATCTCAGACGAACAGCCCGCCAGGTCCAGCAAAGGCTTCATCGTGTCCGTCACGGGTAGCCCGGAGGACATTGCGCGGAGCTACGTGCTGGTGGCCTCGGCGGCCCGGGGCCTAAAGTTTCCCCTTGCCATGGAGATCAACCTCAGCTGTCCCAACATTCGCAACAAGCCGCCGCCGGCGTACTCCGAAGAAGCGCTCTCGACGTACCTGGACCATCTCCAACAAGCTATCCGTAACGCCGACGACGATGATATCCCGCGCATCCCTGTCGGCCTGAAGACGCCGCCGTTCACTCACGCCCCCGAGTACGAAGCGTTGATGTCGGCTCTGGAAAGGGCCGCCCCGGCCGCCGGTGGGGTGCGCCCCGTCAGTTTCATCACGGCGACCAACACGCTTGGATCGTGTCTGGTGTTTACGCCTACTCAGTCGTCAGCCTCATCCGGCTGCTTCGCGCTACCTGGTTCTGGATTAGGCGGCATGGCCGGAGCGCCGCTCCACCCGCTCGCGTTGGGGAACGTTTGTACGATTCGTTGTATGCTGGATGCTCCTGAGCGGGCTGTGACGCTGGGTCATGTGCAGGTGGTCGGGGTAGGCGGGGTGCTTGATGCCGAGGGATATCGCCGCATGAAGGCTGTGGGGGCACATGTGGTCGGTGTTGCGACTGGCCTGGGCTTGAAGGGGGTGGATATATTCGGAGAGATTGAGGCGGGGCTGCGAGGGAAGTGGTAAGGCGCTGTTCTCGTCCGGGCTCCACGAACATTCTCCCGGTTACGCGCCAGCATCGGGCCACGACTAGGACGAGAACGAGGATGGACGGTATCTGTTTATGCCGCTTCTCAGATCCGGGCGGTGTTGTTTTACATGCTCGTTTTCTTGACATGCCGCGCCACGATTAGGGGTCCGGGGCTGCCGTCTGCGTTTCTTCAACCTTCCGGAGCGGAGACATCCCGACCTGGAAGATCGTCTGAATTGGTGGTCCCATACCCTGTCTACATGCGAATGAGTCAACCGAGGACATGGCGTGATGGAGGTGTTGGCCGTCATTTCTCCTTCTCGTAATAGCCCACCCTCTCTCCATCCGCCGCAATAGCCACGCCGAGCCGGATGACGACTCGGCAAAGCAAGCCTTGGTGGCGAGTTGGGACCTGTAGATTTTCCAGCAGTGGAAAATATCCCAGGCAGAGATAAGAGAGCGGCTCATTCTTGGCCGTGTGGTATGCTTCTTCCTTTAGCATGGATCGGGCCGTCGAATCGGCTGGTTAACCATATCAGCGTGCTGATGCTCCCCAGCAGCCTAGAACTGAGGAACTGGTTGTGGAACCGTGATGTGTTTCTTGTCCTCTATCTCGTTTATATGCCCATCTTTACGTCTGTCTTCGATTCCCGCACGCCTTATTCTGTGTTGGAATCATGAACGGATAAAGTTATTATTAGTGACGCCGGAGAATTAAACGCAGGAGATAACCGGGTAGCCTTGCCCAGTGTGTTGCTGGCTCGAAACAGCAGGTTCCCCTTGATCTGGCGGTTGGCCAGCCTGACCTTTGACGGAAATATGGGATCCTATTCAGCCTGAAAGCGAGATGGTAATCCAGCTGGGTTGAGATGAAATGGTTCCGGAATGATGTTACCGTTTCGCAGACGGAAGATCGTGGCTTGCTGTGGCGAGATTTGCCCGGCTGGCCCCGGGATGTGGATGGAAAGTGACAATCCCGTCGCTTTGGCATGGCTGACGAGAGGCATGGACGGAGGAATTCACGACATCTCGCAATGTGCGGACTGAGTGATTGGTGTTGCGGAAGCCAAGGCGGGTCACGGTTTGTTTGAATGGTGGATGCTGTCTGACGGTCCTCTCCCGTCTGAATGGACCGCTGAAGCTTAGCACTTCTTCAGGGGCTCGCCTTCTGCAACCCGGGTCCTACTGCCCTGTCTCTCAGGCGCTCAATTGCTGAGTCGCTCCTTCCCCAACTCTTGGTTTTGTGGACGGGGCGTATGGGGCCAAGGCTGCAGCGACCGTTTTATTGGCGGACTTCGGCGGACAAATTCTCCAGAGCTGGAGAAATTGTGGAGATTATGCGGGGTACCCTGCTGGCCGCACTCCAGCTCTCCAAGTCCGCTTTGCACCCTGCAAACGGTCGGCCTGGCCTGAAACATCGAGCAGACGGATCTCGGATTGAAACCTCTCCTGCCCGTAACTTCGTCCAGATCACGATTGGCCGTCTTATCTCTCTGAAAGCCTATGTCTTTCGATTATCGTATTTAAGGTCGTCCTCTTGAGTTTGTAAACGGAGAGAGCTCTATTCAGCAGCGAAGGCTCGTACCGTGTAACAATATTCGACGTCCTCGATGAGGAGCTTAGTTCAGTTTGACAGACAACGCGTGGGTCTCTCAAAGTTCCCCGGGACTGCTCGACGGTCCGGCTCCACTTGTCCTCTATCAACCACCCAGTCAGCCAGTCGTCGCCGTTCCAACCCCTGTCCGCGAGGACGCCGTCAGTCCGTCCTAAGTTCCCGAGCTTTTGCATCGTCCGGACGCCTATCAACGTCTCCAGCCGTCTGAGGAACCATCGGCGAAATTTCCATTTGCCTTGGCGTGGCCCCGAGAGCCAGTATACACTATCTCATCTATCTACTGCTTGCAGCTCTTCTACCTCCTGATTCCCGGGAATCTGTTCCTTCAAAAGCCATAACACGGCGGGTCCGGGTGCAGTGATATAGTCACCCGCTGTTATCGCTGGATCTTCGCTTCTTGTCCTGGCCGCTGCGTTTCGTCCTTCTTTTTCCGGTTGCATGTCTCCGGCTGTTTCTTGAGGCTCTGGTGTCAGACTGACTCGCCAATAAGCTTTGAGGGCATTGGTGGCCCCAAAGTTGTCTTCTTGGGCACTCCAAGCAGTCTCGACCACTCTCTACTAGCGCAAAGTCAACATACGTCTGAGCCTCTCGTTCTCTGAAGTCGTTCTCTGTCTTGGTGGACTCCAGAGCCTCAGTTGCCAAGACAGAAGTGAGCGACAGCCACAGAACACCTAAGAGACAGTGTCAAAAGATCGAGGGCGGAGCCTTTGATCCCACGCGACTCGCCTAACGTCGACGACTTCATAAGCTCCCAGCTACAGGCCACTCCCCCGACATACCAGGGTCTTGGATCCCTGCGAAAACCTCCCGGAGCCAGGACGCCAAGGCCATGCGCATCAAGTCGTCTCGACACTACCCTGATTGTTTCCGGTTGGATTCGGGAGACGAACGCCGTGGGTGGGAGACAGGAAGCCGCCCCCCTCACTTTGGATTCGAATGCATCTCCTCCCGGCCCTGAAATCCTCGAAATTCATCATTCTCTAAGTCTGCACGACAAAGCCAACAGGAGCCGGGCTATATCATCATGGCGGCCGTGCAGCAGATGGAGCCGGTGCCGACGCCGGTACGACCGCAGAGCATGAACGGCGGGGCATATACCAAGGACATTGATATGGACGCCACATCACCGCCACTTCGGCCCAGCCTGCCTTTATGCAGCGAGCCGCAGAGAGGAGACACCAGGATCGTCGTCATCATGTACGGCCACGGCCAGGAAAAGATTGTTGGTGTTTTTGCCGAGGTGCTTGGGAAGCCATCCAGGATGAAGAGTCGTTTTGAGGATGTGGGCCAGGAGGATCGAGACTGGGTGATTGGAGTCTCTGCAGAAAGCGCAAAAGCCGACATTGCGACGCGAAAGAGGGGAATGGTTGTTGCTATTAATGCCCATTGCACTGGGCTGGGCATGCCTCCTGATGCTTATCTCTCAGCCCAGTGCGATTACGAGTTCCTCTATACCGAGACCCCTTTCTTCCGCCGGGATCTGGCTCGCTTCACCTCACACATCCTTGGACAGCTTAGCCAGCACCAGGCGCTGGTAGCAAAGCCGAGGACCTTCATCATCTCCACCACATTCCCAGACGTACATGCCGCCCTGCCGAACATCGACATACTGACCGTTGGGGCAGACGCCATCGAAATCCGTGTCGATCTTCTCAAAGAACCACGTGGCGACGGTACATACTCTGAAGTGCCGAGTCTCAGTTATGTCGGCGAGCAGGTCATGTTGCTCCGTCAGCGGACTGAGTTACCCATCATTTTCACGACGAGGTGTACCAAAGAGAACGGCCGGTTTCCGATGGACAACCCAGGTCTGTATTACGACTACCTTTACCGAGCCATCCAGTGGGGCGTTGAGTACATCGACGTTGAGCTTTGGCTTCCGGAAGAGATCAGGAGGAAACTGTACGAGCAACGAGGAAACAGCCGCATCTTGTCAGCCTTCCACGACTTTTCTGGGACCTTCAAATGGACTTCGGAAAGGGCCGAGTCCATCTTCCTCGAATCACGACGGTATGCAGACTGTGTGAAGATGATTGCTATCATCAACGATCACAACGAAAATTTCGAGCTGGAATACTTTCGGTCCAAGATCAAAGCTAAGTTCTCCGACGTGCCTTTGTCAGCTGTAAACATGGGCGAAACCGGCCAATGGTCGCGAACACTGAACAAGTTCTTCACCCCCATCACTCATCCCCTCTTGCCCATCATTGCAGCTCCCGGTCAGATGAGCGCTGCAGAGATCAATCAGGCATTGGCTATGCTCGGGCAGTTACCCAGGAAGAGCATGTACGGCATCACTAGCCCGTCAATGCGCAGCGCCACTCCGCAAGCGCCCTTCTACGAGAAGTGTTTCAACGAGTTAGGCCTACCGCACCAGTTCGCTGTCGTAGAGTGGCAGCCAAAAGGATACGGCAGCATCGGGGCTTGGTGCAACCAGAAGAACTTCGGTGGTGCTTACTTCAACCCTGCCGTCAGCTTCAAGAGTCTGGTAGCAACCAGCGATTTCCTCTCATCTCTTAACAACGGAGCTGGGCCCACCCTCAGCGAAGCCGCTCGCCTCATCGGTATGGTGGACACCATCGTCGTGCGGCCGAACTCCTCCAGCGCTCCGGCTTCAGCGCCAGCATCGAACCCGTCGAGCCCTCCACGACACAGAAACGAAGACTCATTTAGTGCTCTAAGCCCGGCACAGTCCGGTCTTCCACCAAACACGTCGCTTATCCTCGACAATGCGTCATGGAAGGGCATCCTAAGCACCCTGACCCGCGATCTCGCCCCTTCGGCATATTTCGGATGTGCCGCCGTAGTACTAGCATCCTCAGCCGAAGACGCAGCCAGCGCCCTCTTCGCCCTCAAAGCTCTCAAGGTCGGCAAGGTCTACACCGTCGGCTTTAAGACGCCTCCGGCATTCGGCAAGGACCTTCTCATCGAACCCTTCACCAGCCTCGAGAGCATTCAGCGAGCACGCACCATCGGCGCGGGTGGGACGGACGTGGGAACAGGGACGGGATCACCGTTCCTGGTTGTGAGCGCTCTTGGACCGGAAAAGAGCACGCTCGTGGGAATGCTGGTTCGGCTGTTTGGTTCGCGAGGGTCGACAAACGCTCGGAAGGTGTTTCTGGATCTGGCGGACCGCTCGGCATCCCGCAAGGGGGATCCAGCCTTGGTTGCCGAGCAAAGCGGGTTCGCAGCATACGGTGCTGCCGATGTTACAGCTTTTACCACGGTGGAAACTCTGCGACTTCTGGTTGGGCAAAATGTCCCGTACAGCTTTGTCCGGCTTGCCAGTGGCCGGACGTTATTCTGAGCAGCCGGGCTTGTCTCCTCCGTTGATGGTCGAAGTGATGCTGGCAAGGAGTTTGAGCCTCATCGGCGGTATCGGGGGTTAGCACGAGACCGGCCCCTCACTCGGAAGAGCACGCCTAGGATCGGACACTAGTTAACACGATGCTGCAGAGACATGGCGCGGGTACGACAATCTCGGACAACGCACGATGATCTCGACATATGGGTCCGATGAGACCGATGAAAACTCGGATGATATTTCAGGAGTTAGTGGGGCGCGGTGAAGGGGAGTTCAGGAGGCGGCTCCGTGAGCTTGCTAGACCAGACCAGAACAGACAGGGAGGCGTGTGTGAAGCATTTTGCGCGACGGGTCTTGGTGTTGCGTTTTCTTGCATGTACTGATACACAGCGTGGACGCATTGGAAGACACTTTGGATCGAGGAAACAACTGAGTCAACTTTTTCCAATTTTGAGATATGTATACTCTCCCCATTGCGATACCCCTGAATGGTATGAATGTACGGACGACGGAGACTTACCGAGCAGTGAAGATTTGTCGCCGAGCCGCCTCGCAGTGTTTGGGTTAATAACTTGGCAGGAATCGCAGGAATATCAACCACGGAATCTACCGCACATACGATGGGATACTCGTCCCATATCTCGCGGTGTTTTCGGCATCATTGAAACACGTTAGACAGGGTTGAAGGTGAGACTACCAGGGATCAATGTCCACTTCAAGGTTGTTTACCCCTGAGGTGGGACCGCAGTTCGCACTCAGCCAAGCGTCTGATCCAGAGTGACGGAGAAAGGGGTGACATGGAACTGGAGGAACGGGAAGAGACGAGGGATCGGTCATGATTACAGAGCATATCCGCAGAGGGTCACTGCCCCTGAAGACAGTTTCAATGAATGTTCACGGCGAAATCCGGGTCAGCGACCAGATGCCTATCTTTCTGCGCACGTGTAGGACCCACAAGGCTGTAACCGAGCGCATGAAGTTGATGAACGGATCACGCGCGGTCCTGGAAGTCGAACGCTTGTCAAGGAAAGAGATAGTGGGAATTCTGGAAGCAGAACAAGCCATGGATGTCCGAGTTGCGAACTTGAAACTCCCAAGTGAGGAAGAGTAAAGTCACGAGGATTCGAAGGAACATGGCGTTGCGACTTCTCACCGAACCTTGTTGACAAACATCCTGGCGTATCGGCAAACGTGGCCGTGGAGCCGAAAGCATGCGGCGCTCCTCCAAGCACGAGGCAGCGGATGGAGCTGTTTCGGTCCGATAGCCTCTTGAGGGATAGAACCCGCATCAAAAGAGAGTTTAGAGAAAGTTGAGAGCCGTGACCTCCGTGTGGCGTCCGGCATCTGGTTCTCCGTCTGCCGTCTGCACGATGCAGTGCTACAGTACTTGGCACGCTGTAGCCGGAGCCACTTCAAGGCCTTTTTCATAACGGCACTGCTTCTCCATGTTCCAGAGGAAATCCGAGCCAGATCGAGCTCGGGAGCCGTTGAACGACTGGCAATGCCAGGGCTGGACTTTGATGAAGAAGAATCCACGGCTCGTTTCGGCCCTCTGCCGAGTGGATTCGCGTGGCAGGAACCATGTAATCCCCTGGACGGGCCGTAATCAGCGATCGAATCCAGATCGCCGGGAGCCTAGTGGCACCGACACGAGATTGACCATGGCAGCCCCGCGCGATAGACTCGCGATGCAAAGTCGTAAGCACGATACTTCCCTCGTCGATGACCCGGAAGCTCAATGGGCGAGAGCTCTCGGAGGAGCTTCTTGTCAAGGGAAGCAGCAAGGTGACAAAGAGAGTCGAACTCGGAGTCGAGCGTCCGCGGAATGCAACGCTCACCGTCAACGGTGGGGAGTGCAGGGGCTTGCCCCTGGGCACCCGAGATTTGCGGGGTGCAGAAGCCGTTTGTTGGTGCTTAAGCGAAGAGTGACCATCCCCAGCAGCACACGACAGCGTCGCTGCTACTTCGGTGAGGAACAGTTTCGGTCGAGGTTCGGTCTTCATAGCACGACTGGATGACCTGAAAGGTTGGGGATGCCGCGCGCAGCGAGTGAGGGGACACTGCCAGATCTCGGGCAAAATTTACTGTGGTAATGTCGCACAACCAAATATCCTTATGGGATACCACAATGAATTGGGACGGATTACCTTTCAAGCCACATCTCCAACTCATCGTGGGCATGCTGATTGGATATGGGATGATGGCACGGAGCATGGCCGTTACCGGGAGACAGCTTTGAGATTGAGCCCGTCCGTGCAGGCCAGGGCCATTGTCGACCAAGCACTCGTCATTGGAGCGGCAAACAAGGGGATATTGCAACCGCTTGGCTTCCCCGAACCCTTACGAAGAGAGTCTTGAACCCTTGGGAGCTGCCGCATCAGGTCTTCCAGGTCCTTCCCTGCTTCCAGTTCGCCAGCGAGAACCGTGGGAGTCCACCAGAGCTATGCTCAGTCATCATGCACTAGTATGCAATGACTTTCGGAGGCGTCAGGACAAGATGAATCCAAGAGTGTGTTCAGGTTTTGTTGTTCACTCTGACGAGGAGCAAAGGCTCGTCGACTGGGAGCAGTGGTTCCATTCGGGTCATGGTGCTTGTATGTAATGTACATAGCATCGCTTGGCTCTGGAAGGGTGGATCTCCGAGACCCGGCACTCGAATGCCTGCCGGCGCCAAGGAAGGCAACTCGAGCATTCAATGCGGGAATTCATCGATGACTCTGATGGAAGCTCGAGGCCAGCATTAATGGCAGTCGGAGTTCCAGGTTGAGGGAACCGATGCGGTTAAGCGGGGTGTACATAGGTAAACCCAAGTATGCTCACAGGCTGATGGATTACTGATTCTGACAATTCACGTGTCGTGCAAGTTGTTGACTTGGGAAACTCGCTTCTGTCTTCTGGTCCAAGTCGAATCCAGGAACTGAGAGCGAAGGGTCTTACCCAATGGCGCAGGTGCAGTGGAGCTCGGGCCACACCGAGACTCCACACCTTTTCGGCGCTAACCCCACACTTCCACGCTTCCACCATCCCATCCCCGCACGATCCACGATCCTCGTCGGTTCTTCAGCGGTTCTCGGGACGGCATTGCACCGGCCAACTGTTCTGGAAGAGTCAACGCTCCGGATCACACGCATTTTTGGATGGATAGGTACATACACTTAGCTTGTCTTTTACAATTGCCTCGCCATCCATTTCAACTTGACACAGGACAACATGCACTTTCCGTCTCTCTCATCCCGAAGCTTTGGTGTCCCGGACATGGCAAGGCGGAGCGACCAATAGGCCTCGGTGCCTCGCGAACTCAATTCTAGCCAAGCAATTGACCTTTGACCTTTCATATGCAAAACCCCCGCCGGGTTGCTCGTCACGAATCGTCCTTCAAACGCCGTGTCAAGTTGCCATCAGGCACCATTGATGGTATGTGCATACAAACAGTGAAGCTGCCAATGGGTGCCGTGGGTAATGGATGCCCCATGACCTGACCTGCCGACCCCGGTCCAGGGTGGATGAATGTGAAGGATTCCCCGTTTAAATCCCAGGGCTGGGCCAGAACCAATTGCCCCCAAGAGAAGCGCCTGCCCCTTTCACTTCCGGGCTGCTTAACCGATGCCGCGTCTTTTTTGAACTACGAAGTACATACCTACCTTTTCTTCGCCACTGCAGTCCGGGTTCGTCGATTCTTGCCTCTATACACCAACGGCGCCGACGTCCAGCTCCGCATCGCTTCCCGCAGGACCCATTTCGGTTGGGCAAGCTCGCGTTCAGCTTCCGGGCCGGCTAACTTTAAGGCCCTGCAGACTCTCCGAGACGGAAGGCGCTCTGGCACGATTCGAATTATAATTGAGCCTTGGAAGACAGCTCTTACAGCTCCATCCCGACGGCCTGAGCATGTGGTAGACGAACAACCGGCCTGCAACAAGACAGCGTTCGGGGCCAGGGCTCGCTTTAAGTCGAAGTTGGCGGGGTCGGGCGTCTTCCGACAGCTTATACGAATCTCACTCTATCCTCTGGCGAGGAACTGCCTCGCGCTGTGTCCTAGACGCTTCGTCCCATAGAGCCATGCCCAGAAGGATTCGGTGACTGCGGAGCCTACAAGCTTTCGAGGCAGAATCCATCACCCAACTCACCCAACCTCCCTTCGCAACTTTAAAGACACTATGGCCCAGCCTTTCGACCCTGGGGCGGTGTCAACGCTGCCTCGGATGCCGCTTACACCCGTACCACGCCCACAAGTCAGCATAGAAAGGCTTCCTACCCGCCGCCTGAGCAACGAGCCACGGGAGTCGATGAATTGCAAGTCATGTCGGAAGCGCAAGGTATGTCTGCGGATTGCCTGGGCAGTTCACTGGCCACCAAATCCGCTGGTGTAGAACCTCGGTAAGCTAATGCAGTCTTGGTAATGTAGATCAAGTGCAACCGGCTTCGTCCAGCCTGCGAGGCATGCCAGGTCTTCCAGTGTCCCTGTATATATGGTAAATCCCTTCCTGACCGCAGCTCGGCTCCGGTGTCTATACCCATCTTACGATCTCATTTCTCACACAACGCTACAGATGCTGTTCCGAAGAAAAGGGGGCCGAAAACGGACGTACTAGAAGCTCTGTTGAGAAGGGTCGACGGGCTCGAAGCCCGATTGAAGGACACGAAGGCGGGGCCGGACACCTCAAGCTCTGAGAATGCTGTGGACAAAGCTTCTGAGGCATCCTGTTCCGCTCAACCAACATCAAATGGAAGCGCCGGGGCAAATCCCGATCCAGCTCGGGTATCCCATGATTCGGCTATGCTCTCCCCCAGCCCTCCGAGGTGAGCCGTCCCGGTTTCGCGCTACACCAGGTCTGTGTCGCCTGACTTGCCGCAGTGAATTACCCCCCGAGGTCCATCCTGATGCCTTAGTCGATATCTACTTCACCCGCTTTCACGAGAAACCTTTCCACATCTTCGATGAATCCACGTTGCGGCAACGCCTCCAGTTAAACCAAGTACCCACCTACTTAGTTCATGCCATTTACGCAGTAGCCGCAAGGTAAGCTCCCCGCTCATAATGCTGGTAATCTTCTTGCTGACTGGTAAGGTATGCCCCTCATCCGAGCGGGTATCAAGCTGCCGTAAAACTCAGCGAAGAGTATGCCGCCAAGGCGAGGCTCGGGGTTGACACGGACGAACCATCGGTGGACGCTCTGCAAACTCTGGTGCTACTCGTAACAGCTTTCACAGCTTCTGGGAAAGGCAAGAAAGCATACATGTTGTTGAGTATGACCTCTCTCCCTGATCCCGCCATCGAAGCCTGCAAGCTGACTCTATTGGCTAGCAAATGCTGTGGGCATGGCCATGGCTCTGGAGCTGCACCGGGAAATGGACTTCAATGCCCGCGTTACCCAAATAGAACGAGAAACCCGACGGAGGTTGTTCTGGGCCTGTTACTTGCTTGACCGATTCCTAGCCTGCGGCTCAAAGCGGCCTTCCCTCATTTCGGACAGGGCAATTCTTCTACGCCTTCCTTGCTGGTTTCCGAGTCCCGGCTCGCTGCCTATTGAAGGAGACTTCTTCCAGAGCTACACGAACCTACAGCACTTGCAAGGCGGTGGAAAGAAATCTCAGGGAGGCAGCGGAATGTTGATCGATATTTGCCGCATCCTCGGCACGACGAACCAGTACTTGGCTGCGGGTGGTGTCAAAGGCGACTCCCATTTCCCGTGGCACTCGCTGTCGAACCTGTCAAAGATCCGTCAGGACCTGGATGTCTGGGCGTCCGGGACGGAAGATGTGTTTTCCAGCGTGGAGTCGCTATTTGGTCGGCCGGATTCCACTGTTCTTGTGCTCAGCAAGCTGATCTACCACCTTATTCACTGCCTCATTTATCGTCCATTTCTCCCCATCGACTTAGCGGAGCTGGCAGGGTCTGGGCAGCATCAGTCGTGGCAGATCGAGGCCACCAATATGTGCTTCCTCCACGCAAACGCTATCGCGGAGCTGGTAGAACTCGGCAGGCAAACGGCATCGGTTGAATGGCCGGCATTTGTGGGCTACTGCATCTGCACTGCGGGCACGGTGCACATACACGGGGCGCATTACAGCAGGATCGGAAACGCTGGCGATGTCAACGTCTTCAGCTCCTCGGGCGATTTCCTGTCGAGGGAGATGCAACTACTAAGCGAGCTTCGGTATGCATGGGCGAGCGTCCAGCACCAACGTGAAACGCTTCAGGGGATTTACAACGCACACTCGGAGCTCGTCAAGAGCCTTGCCCAAAGCCCAATGCGGTACTCCCCAGTATTCCAGTTAGAGGACTTCTTCGACCGGTATTCGAACATTGGCGGACCCGGAGGGCAGAGTTTCAGTTTCGATGCGGCGAACCTCAGCCTTGCCGATGTGGTTGTGGATTTCACAGCAGACACATACCCGGGCCAGGGTCTGTATGCACCGCGTCTGAACCCCACCGATCCTGGGACATCTCGACCGAACCTCAAGAGGAAGAACACGGCTCCCTCGGGGCGCCCGAGGCCAGAGCTCAAGAGCCTTCTCTCCTTGAATAGCGCCTTGAATCCGCCAGCCACTCCGTCATTATCTGCGCCATCGACCGCTAATCGTCCCCTGTTCTCGCCAGCATCGTTGCCGCCTCAGTCCTCACCGGGGGTCCTTCACACGCCGACCTCTCTGACTTCGCCTCTCGGGGTCCCGCAACAAACTCGACATATGAGCATGTCGCATGGTCCAATGACCGGGAACAATAACAATAGCGCGGACGGTTTATCCGGCTTCTCCCTCGGCAACAATCCGAACAATCAGTCAAGCGATATCCCTCACGTGTTCGGCGGCATGGACAACAGCTCATTCGGCGCATCCTTCAACTTCAATCAGATTCCTGGCTCGACGCCCGGTCCTAGCGGAGGACCGCAAGGGTTTGACCCCATGTTTGGCGAGTTACCAACCAACGCATTCGCCACGCCCACCGCCTGGCACGGTAACGAGGACAGAGATAGCAGACCGAACGGTTCGGGAACCGCCCCGAACGACCCGAGTCCCAACGAAAGTGCCGCCACGACGGGCTCGGGCGAAGAGAAGGACCCATTCCTCAGCTTGCTGGAGCAGCTGGCCGAGAACGAGTCGTTCATGGGTCCCGACAACGAGCTGGATTTCTTCCTGAATGGAGCCCCTAACACGGGCTGAATAAATGGGTTTAGCAATAAGGATGCCCGACCGCTTTCTTCACCGAGAACGTGGGACGCCGAGAGGGTGAGCGGGCTGATGTATAATAAAAGATACCCATATATGTATGGAGTTGGGGCGGGGAAATGGGTTTGGCGAGACTGGAGTTTCTGATGACGTGGATGCACGCATCAGTTGGGGATTTGTAGATTAAGGTACAGGGCTATGGGTTACAAATAGCAACAATGATATTAAGACAGCCTACTTCAAAGTATAAGGTGCCGGATTATGAATTACTTTTCGGCTTGGGGAAGTTGCTTCTTCAACCAGTACTATGTCAGTAGTTGGAATACGCCAGCATGTATGTTATTTTCTCACTGACTTCACGGCGGGCTTGGGACGGGTCGTTGGCATGGTAAATCCAATCGTCAACCGTGTCAATTGCTCGGGCGCTACCGGAGAGCTCTCTATCGTCAGATCACCAGCCCATTCCATTTAAGAACTCGACGGATCTTGAACTGCTCTTTCGGTCGTAAAGGGCGGGGAATATCGCATCCTTCCTGCCGAGATGCACTCCATGAAACCAACTACGAAATGCCTTCTCAGAACGCCGGATTTCCTAGCACTATCCCACCCAGCACTATTCTGCACCCATCCGCTGAGAGTTGCCAGATGCCGTGGCATCCCTCATCCATACTATGTCCTGAAGTGTTGGCGGTCCGCCACCTTACAGTTGAACAGTGTTGTTCAGGATCTTGACCTCCTCGCCAGGTTTCTGCTCACACATCGTTAGAATTTCTCTCCATGCGTCAGGGGCGGGGCGGCAGCGAAGTACATACGAATGCGGGTAGACCGATGTAGGGACAGTCAGAGCATCTGAACGCGTCTCCCAGGTAACAGCTACCGCACGAGCCGGTCTTGCCGGGGACGGTAAAGTCCAACTCGTTCAAATCCTCCGACTTGAGCTTCAGTGTGTTCAGCTCCTTATCAGCCTTGGCGCGTCGCGCCTTGTCCTCGGCCTCCATTCTCGCCGCCAGGCCGCATGTGCTGGGAATTCTTAGTTGCTGAACCAGTCTTTTGCCGGGGTTGTTGGGTTCGAAGACCTACCAATCCTTGCACGCCCTCCTCTTCTTCCCCGGCTGCGGCTGGCACTCAGGCGGCTGCTGGATCGGCCTCCGCAGGTCCTCTTCCGTGAGCAGGGTATCTTCGTCAATGACATCGTCATCATCCTCCGCATCCAGATCCAGATCCAAATCATCGCTGAAATCAACAAACCCCACCCCCGCCGGCACCGCAGCCTTCGCCTCCCCGTTCGTCCCATTCTTCTTATGCGCTGCCTCCCCACCGTTTGTGATATTACCCTTCTCCTTCTTCTTGCCCAACCCGAACCGCAACGGCACCACTTCCTCCTCCGCATACTCCGGCTTGGTGAACCCATCCCCCTCCCCACCCTCTACGGGAACCAGCCCAGCCAGAACCGCTTCCCTCGCCTCCGGCACTGCAACACCCGCCTTGAGACTCCCATCCTCGCTCCGCAGCCTCCCGCCCGCCTTGAGCGCGGGCACCAGGCGCGCCCAGACGGCGCGGTCGCGCAAGAGGGCAAACGCTTCGGCGCGGCGCGAGCCGTCCGGGTCGGTCAGCACGAGCACGAGGTCGTATGTCGCGGCGGGAAGCGTCACCAGCCCCGCGGCGAGGCGGTCCAGCATCTGCAGGTCGGTGGTGGCGCGCGGGTGGGCGGCGAAGAGGGTGCTGATGCGGTCCTGGCGGGACGCGAGCGAGGGCGGGGCGAGGAGGAGGGTTCTGGAGGAGGAGGATCCATTTGTGGTGGTTGCTGTTTTTGTTCTTGTGGATGGAGGGGCGCCCGCGCTGTTGGTGGGGTCAAAGTCGGGAGTTAGATCGATCTCGAGGCTTGGAGACATCTTGAAGGCGGCGCGAGACGTGTGGCTTGATGTGAATGGGGGAGTGTCACTTGTCGATGCGAAGGCGGGAAGGTGAATCGTGGTAAATGAGGGTGGTCGTTGAGGATTTGTATGTGGGAGCTCCGATTAGTAGGACCCTTGTTGGCTCATGGAGGGGTTGATAAGATTGCTAATGGCGAGAATTTCCGTGGAGTTGCTCAATTACCAAGCATTGCCACTTTAATACACGGTGCGGTGCGAGCGGAGAAACATTGATCGCAAACTGTGTAAAGTACCGGTAACTACCAGGCACGCCAGGTAATTACAGGTGCATTGACTTGTACTACATGTACATATAGAGCGTCCCTGGAAGCTAAGGTACCTAAGGTACTACTAGAGCACTATGGTAGGTATCTGTGTCAAACACTGTAATTTTTATACTGTATATATAGATCTGTATCCTGAAGATAGGCTAACTCTAGTGTGGTTGACACTATTACTTGCAACTAAAGTAAACTCATAACCTTACCGCGCCATGTATCCCGTACCGTACAACCTATATACGGATTCGAGACGGAGTACGAACAGCGGGACCCTTGGGCTTTCACAGTGTGGCCGATGTCGGCCTCTACTTCGTACTCCGTACTCATTGTATTGATTTCACATAAGACATACGGTCGGCTGTGCTGCTGCTAAGACGACGAGCTGTTTCTATCTACTAAATTAAAATTAGAGAAAATGAAGAGTATAAAAGGAGAAGAACCATAGAAGGGTATCAAACAATGGCCTGAAGCGATCGCGCGGATAACTAAAGGGAGGGCCAAAAGAGACAACTTCACGTTGCTACTTAGCTAATTCGGTTTTGAAGCTCTACTGCGTACAAACCAATTATAAGGGGCTGTCCTACGAGGATCACTCAGTACCAGAGACCGAGATAGTTGAATTCTTCAGGGCTGATCATTATCCGATTATACCATACTCAGCGGTACACAAATGTAACGGTTCAACCCTATGCGTGGTATCACAAATCCAACGTCTCGTTCCACGGCCGCCAACTTTGCTCCTGAAAAGTCGGCATGCACTTGACCCTGTCAGGAGGCGGCAGCCAGTCGATGAGGTCGTCATCGTCGTCGTCGCCGGACTGTTCGGCGGCGACCCACTGTGACGTGAAGCCCTTGACGGCCTTGATAGCGCGCCCCGCTGCGTCTGAGTACTCGAGGTTGATCGTGGGCACGACCATGACGCGACCACGACCGGCGACCCACATATCCTTGCAGAACAGCTGCGGCTCCCCGTGATGGCACTCGCCGCGGTCGGCCCGCGAGCCGCGGAAGACGACTGCGCCCAAGGCGACGGGCTGCGCGGTGAAGGCGACGGCGCCGTTCCAGCAGGCGAACACTTGGAAGGGGCGGTGAGCGGCAAACCGCGCGTGGGCGACCGGCTCGTTCCAGAACAGGTCGGTCGCCCGTGCCCAGCTGCCGCCGGCCGGGATCTCGAAGAAGGTGTCGCCGTTGATGGCGCGGGCGACGTACGAGTCGTAGAAGACAGGCGGGTCGTCGCCGATCCAGTCCATAGCGCAGGCGACGTCGGCGTGCTGGCGGCGGCGTTGGTGCACGAGCTCGAGTATGTCGTCGGGGCAAATGGCGACATCATTGATAAAGATGACAGTCGACTCGTCGTCCCGGTCGCCGCTGCCGAGATAACGCTCCGGCTCGGCCCGCAGCGGCGCCAGCGCTAGGTTGCGCAGCTTGGCGAGCGCCGAGAAGCGTTGGGTGCCCTCCGCGAGCGGATCGATCTCATTACCCAGCACCAGGTGTGTGCGCACGCCGAGAGCGGCCAGCCGCGGGCGTAGCGCCGCGAGCACCTCGCCGGTGCCGTCGACCGAGTTGCCCTCGACTATAGACAGCGCACAGTGCTCGGGCCCGAGGAAGCGCATTGCCTCCACGACGCTGCCCAGTAGCCGCGGTAACAGGCGGACGCAGTTGCGCAGGTCGAGAGCGAAGAAGTATGCCGTCCGCGACTATGCCGGGCCTGGCACCTGGAGATACTCGTAGCGCTTCATGTCGGCGCGCGGGCACTCGAGCCGCGGCAGCGCCGTGTCGTTAGGGTCGAGTATCGCGTTGACGTACGCCTTCAGTTCCGTCCCCGAGAGTGACGCTGTGAGGCGTCTTATTAGAATAGATTCCGGTGAACCAAGTATGAGCTGGGGGAGGAATGTACCGTTTGCTGGCACATCGGGGAACTCATCGTCGCGCGAGCGCCAAATGGCTGCGGTCGCTGCATCGCCTTGGATATAGAGCGCCAGCGTAATCAGGACCAGAACAGCAACCTGGGCGTAGATGAAAAGCTTTCGGCGAGGCATCATTCATCCCCATGCCGAAAGGTTGGAAGCAGGTGGTGCAAACCTCACCATCGCCGAATCCAAAAGTCCGGATGTGGATTGTTGGATGAGATCTGGTTTGGAAGGCAGACAAAACGGCAAGACACGGAGAAAGAGGAAACCAAGGGCATGGCCAACACAGCTCCAGTCTGACTGGCTGGCTGCCACTTTACTGTAGCTAGGCAAACCGCCGAACCGAACCGTCGGGACCGCTGAGCCAATAGCATCGGCAGCGTTCGCGCCGACTGGTTGATGCCAGCCGCCGTGCCTTGCAAGGTGAAGCTGACAAGCCACACTGTGAGGGACGCCAATAGACCGCCGAAGGGATTTCGGAGTTCGATTGGGGAGCACGCAAACAATGCGCACCTGGCGTCTTAAGGTATGCAGTTGTAGGGTATCCGGTGTTGGGGAATGGCGGATGCGAATAGCCGTGCAGAGCTGGGGAAAACCGGCCGGCTACGGTACTATATCAGATGTAGGCAACAAGCATGGGACTAAAGGCAGCATGCTCCCTTGTTTGCGTTCTTCCACCACAAACCCATTCAAATACCTCTCAGATGAAGATGCGCCTCGCAGGCCCTTCAATAGTGTTCGGGAGCAGCGCGGTCGTCACATCGCCACTGCCTGGCCCAGGGGGCACCAGCTTCCCACGCCATCTCGAAGGCCGGGAGGCCATCACGGCGCTGTCGACGTGCGGTTTCCGTGACGGTGACCCGGCGAAGTCTTGGGGTCGCCGCTGACGGATTCAACTGCCGCGTCGACACGCTGCACGGCATCTGGTGGTTCTGCCCAACGACCGTCATCGCCGCCACCGACTGCGGCCTGGGCGGCTTTTGCTTCGATGCCGGCCCGTGTCGGACAGGCTGTGGCCGCGCGAGCTTGAAGAACAACCCTAATGTGAAGACCTGGACTTGGTATGTCCCGCCAACCCCACAACTAGTCAACTGCCGGAACACTCATTGATACGCACCTCCCCACGCCAGCCCCGAGGCAGAGGACAACTCCGACGCTGTCTTCTGCTCAGCTGCGTCCCTCATCTTCGGACCCGACCAAACTTACGACTATGTCGACTGTGCCCGTAGCGCGGGCCGGGCGACCTATCTCGTTGTACCCACGGCTGCCCTGACGACGACGACGACGCCATCATCAACACCGCCATCCAGCCGCTCCTTCCTGAGCTTGCCAAACTCGACCGCAACGTCCGTCCCGACGCCAAACCCATCCGGGCTGAACAACACGAGTGCTGGAAACGGTAGCGACAGCGGTTTCGAGGATTCCAATAGCAGCTCCGACAACGGTGGCAGGACGGACACCAATAACACGGGGGCAATCGTCGGGGGCACCATTGGTGGTCGGGCGCTGGTGGTAGGATGCATCATTGCCGTCGTCTACCTGCTGCGGAACAACCTCGCTCGTCGACGGGAAGCAGGTGCCGCTGAGGCATCTACCCTGGAAAACAAGTATCCATCGGCAGGCCGGTGGGTACAAGATGTGTCGACGGGAACCCGGAACGAACAGAGCGGCCGGTGGGAGCTCCCTGTTTACAGCCACCATGGCCAGCCACCAGCGCTACCACCGGCCGAGTTGCCTGCGTAACATGGCCCATAACGTTCCCATCGTATGTCGTAGAACTTAGGTAATGTCTTGTCGTTATACAACCTTCCAGTTGATGGTAGTCACTCACTTGTGTCACATTGTGTCTGAAAGTGCCGGATGCTTAAGTCTCGGTGGACAAGGTCATGTGCCGAGTTTGTGGCAAGTGGTAAGACCCTATCACCATGCAGTTGTCAAGAAAGCGGCTGCACACATACGAACTGGACGCTGTCGCTGTGTGATCGTTGCGGCCGCAGAGTCATCCGAATCAGAGTGAGCCTGATTGTGCGAAAAAGGGAGACGTGCCAGCAGCCTGAATGAAAACGTCATGGAGCACCATACGAAGAGAGCACGTCAATCGTGGCACTCATCAGTGTTGTTCTGAACTTTCCCTCTGGGATGTACGAAGTAGATGCGAGGACAATTGACAGTGTGGATACAGTCTTGATACAGATTACAGGTAACGTTCCAATCTCAGTCCATGGCAAGCCCCTGAGTATGAAATATGTTACGGGCACTGTCCGCTTCTCGTTCCTGGGTCGGGCCGATGTCGCGTCGAACCGCGACGTCATTCCAGCCCGCGATGCTTGCTTCAAGAGATCAACCGTAAAGTGGCAACGAGATTAAATGAAACAAACGAACAGTTGGGCAGTTTTGATTGAAAGTGTTTCTGAATGCTGCTCAAGGTGCCCTCATTTCCAGTTCGAAAACGGTTCACGGTCATGGAGAAAGGACCGTGGAATCCAAGAGCAGGGGCCTTTCAAAGGTCACGCGATGTCAAACAGCCATTGGGTGTTCTCAAGCATCAGTTATACATGACTTCCAAAGCACATGGAAAACAGACAATATAATCGTCTAAAGTGATACAACAGCGGCTTGCTCCAAGCTGTATTACATATCAGATCGAGTCATGGGCCGCACATCGGGTTGCGTGATAGACCCGTCTGCGTCAATGCAGCAGCGGGGAAGGCCGGGATGGGGCTGGCCTGATCATAGCGAAAACAGGCGCCAGCTGCGACTCATAATGCTACCTACCTTCCTTTACCAAAGCTATGCACAGTCAACATCCCAAAGGAACAGATGACTCTGATCCCAACTACTCCTCAATATAGCTCTAAACTTCCCGACCATCCGCCTTGGGTACCTGGGTAATGAGGGCAAAGATCCCAGGAAACCCAGCTGGTTGGGTGAGAAGTGACGCTAGCCAGTAAGGGGATGGCTCTGCGTTGGTAACTGCATACCCCGCAAAACGACAGCCAGGGTCCGGGAAGATGGAAGCAACAGTCCCTGAGACACGCGGAGCCGTGCGGAGCCTGAGCTGATGTCACACGCATCTTGGCAGCTTCCTGCGAGGAGAACACTCGAGAACGGTCGAGATCAGAAACTCACAAAGGGGCAGCAGCACCGCATTTTGCCATCAATAAGCATCAATTGGCATGGGAAAGATGCGCAAAATCTACTATGGGTAAATTGGATAATGGGTTGTCAAGATGTTCGGTTTAAGGCTAGGTTTTCATGCAGATCACGGATTCAAAGTGACTATGGCGAGCTCTTGGTGAGGGATCGGCCCAGGCTCAACTATCCGCTTATACTACACCTCATCACGCGACTCCGTCAACGCCTCCCTGACTCCCTACTGGTTGCGGCTCACGAGCAGTGTTCCGCCAGCCCCCCTTGTTCTTGCCATTTGGAGATGCTCGCCTGACCAATTGAGCTGTGACTGGCTGAACCCAAGTCTGCTTTGGAGTCGTCGACTTGCCCGATAGTTTAAAAGGCAGAAGCTCCAATCCTCTGCATTGTCACCATTTCCTCGTTGTCTCACTGAAGCCACAAACGATCAACCATCTGTCTCCATCGACTTGTTCCATCCAATTCCATCCCCAGGGGCCTACCTATTACTTGTCTATATCAGCTGGCAGTTGAACTCCTACTCTAGCCATCTGCGACACCAATAACAACGGCGAAGGTGAGAAAGCTTCTGCTTCTTGCAGCTCGAAACCCCTCTCTAGCTCTTATTACCAACCGACCCCGCATCACTTGTACGACACTGACCTCTGCCCAGGAGTCAACAGACCAGCAATAACCCATTCGACTTTGCCATACAGTCTCATCCATTTCAGTCCATCAAGAGTAAGGCTCGGCTCACCTTCATCATCTGCCTGGCGTGACATCATTAGCAGCTGACCAGTTGCTCTTCGTCCCGTAGTGACTCGCTCTCACAAGTTCAACGACAAGGACCACTCGGGCCTGGCCGACGGTACTGGGGAGCACATCCCGAAGTTCTTCGCCAAGCATGGCTTCCCCGATGCTGACCCCAAGAAGACCAAGAAGAATGGTGCCGGCAAGGCCAATTGGTACGTTATCCTTCGAGTCAGATTCTTGAATTGTCCCGAGCTAGATTGCTGATCTGCATCATCACCAGGGGCAACGCCGGTGACGAAGCGATCGACCAGGACTTCAACTTTGCCAACCCCCGTCGCCGCTCCAACAGCAGCAGCCTTTCCAGCAACCTAGACAACCTCAAGACCAAATTCGAGGTCAACGAACCCGAGCCCGTCTTCGAGGAGAGCATGGGTCCCGAGGAAGAGGAGGAGAAGATGGAGAGCTCGTCGAGCGGAACCAGCATCGACGAGGGCAAGGCCCACAAGGACATGTGAATGTCTGAGGCATGGCAGAAATCCGACGTACGATACGAGTGATGGCAGTCACCTGCGAATGAATACATTGCGGGAATCCATGAATCATGGCGGAGGGCGTTTCTGTCTGAGGCGATCTAGGAACGGGATGATGCCTTCTATTCGACTACCACATATGACGAGGAGCTCATTGAGCTATGACGCGGTTGGCATACCGCACTGTACGATAGCATCAATTTACAGTTGACGGACGAGGTCCGATATTCATCCATACGTATGTCATTTTCGCGGAGTCGCTGAGTGCATGCACCAGGCAGGGGGCAGTAAACCATACAAGTCAGACCATGCTCTTCAGCCGCAGCATATCATGATGAATTATTTCGACCTCATGTTCTCCAGAACACTCCTCGCAGGCTTGGACGTCGAACCCTCGACTTTAATCCTCCCCACCCTCAGCCACGACCCATCGACCATCCGCACAAGAATAGCCTCCCCATCGGCGCTACCATCCACGCCATACTTCAACGTAACAACCTCCGTCCTGCCCCGTCCGTGATCTTCCTCCGCTTTCCTCGCACCATCCGGCTTCTGCAGAAAGGTTACATCCCTCCACCGCTCCTCTCCTTCTTTCTCTCCTCCACTTCCTAATGGAACCCCATCAAGTACTTCCTCGACATCCTCCAGAATGACCCTCCTCTCCACGCCCTCCTCCGTCTTTACATAACTCCACAACGGCCCCAACACCCTAGCCTGGAGCGCCGCCTTGCCCGCCTCAGACTCAGCCCAGCGGACCTGCCTGTCCGCGGTCGTGATCTTCGGCGCATGCCGCAGTGCCGGCTTCCCCGATCCCGGGCCCACTTCATTCTCCCTGACGGGCTGGTACGGCGGGACGTGTAACCCGCGCCGCAAAGCCTCCACCAGCATCCTGGCGCCTTCCGGAGCGAGCAGGTCGTGCAGCTGCTGCGGGGTGCACTGCGGCGGGACGGGGATGCCCGGGGCCGGGGTTTGGAGTAGGATGGTGCCTTCGTCGAAGGCCTTGGGCGAGAGGGTCTGGATGGAGATGCCGGTGTGGGTGCGCTCGGCAAGGAGGGCGTGGTGGATTGGGGCTGGGCCGCGGAGGCTGTTTATTTTTGTTTCTTAAGCGTAAGTAAACATGAGGGGGTTAGGGTGTTGGTTTGAACTGTGAGGGGAAGATCTTACTCCGGGAGCAGGGAAGGGTGCACGTTGAGGCCGCCGTATTTGGAGGCGTTGATGAGACGGGGCGGGACGAAGAGGCCGAAGGAGACGGCGATTATGAGGTTGATGGGGTCGCCATTGGGTTTGGGCATCTGTTGAGATGTCAGCACAATGTTGTCGAAGCAAGGTGAGTTCAAGTGATGAGCTTACAGCCCAACCCGTAAATGTGTCTCTCACATGGACTGGGAGATTGAGCTGGTCTGCAAGTGTTCGAATAGGAACTATCTCCAGGTCAGAGTATGTACTTCAGTACAGCTATCTTCATACAGCGTCACCTTCTGACATCACCTTGTTTCCTCTCCCTGTTGGCTTGCTTGGTCTGACTACCACATCGATTGAGCGGATAAGGTCGGCATTACGCTTGTGCTCGTCATGCAGAGCTTGTAGAGACTCGCAACTGAACTTGTCTGAGCCGCAAAACAGGATCCTCAAAGGCTCAGAGGCTCTGGCGGCTGTGCTATATGATGACCGCCATGGCACAGGTCTGGCGGCTGTCCGAAGGAGAGATCGCGTGAGATGTAGCATCTCACCTTGGGTAGGTTGTTTTGGCGGACCTCACCACTTCATACTTTCACTTTCAAAAGATCCCTCAATGGGGTGTTAGGTGAAAAGAATGATACAGATAGTTAAGGTTTTATATCTCGTCTTGATAATCTTATCCATGGGTTGAGTTACTCGATCTTTCAATTCTGTCTTCAATTCACAACTCCGAGCGAAACCCCCTTGTCGAGACTCAGAGCCGCCCCCTGCGGGACCCACCTCCTTTAAGAAGTACTGAAGGACAATTGATGTTATGGTTCTCCGCACCTTTGATAACCCTAACCCTCTCTATATAATTGACTAGGGTCAAGTCTAAAGGGGGCTCCCCATAGTCACAAAAAGACATACAGTACCTACACCAAACTCTTTTCGACAGTTTAGGCAATAAGGTAAAGAAAAGGAAGAGAATAAAGAAAAGAGAAGAACAATAAATAAAAAAGGGGTACTGTATTAGCGGCCGAAAGACCTTAGTATAGCTCCGTCTGGTCCGGCGGGTGCTATCGATGTTTGGTGCACGGCTTTTTCTGGCCAGGATGTGGGGGTCCAACAACCCGACTGCCCAGCCCGAGTGCCAGAGCGCATTCTCCGGCGAGCGAGCGAGCGAGACACGGCAAAGTGGATTGTGTGCGAAAGACATCCAAGAGAGCACTTTGTGTTAGATGTGCCGCCATGCTCGGCAATTCCCAGCTCAAGCTACCCGCTTCCTCCTTCATCACCCGATGTCTCCGCCAACCCCCTTCACCACCTCCCAACGGTAAGTAACCGCCCACCGCACGCCGAGTTTGACGTCCCACACGGGCGGTGCAATAGAAACCACCATACCCGGAGCAACCCTTCCCCGATTCCCACCGCCTCTGCCAACGCCCAGACCCTCGATGTTTCCCGCCCCAGCCAGGATCACCCTCACTTCCGCGTCCTGTCCACCGCCAGCAACTCCATCCACAAGCCGACCAGATATCAGCGTAATCCCCGGTCCGCCGGAGGAAGCCTCGTCCACAACCACCCTCGCCTTGGCAGTAGCAGAGGTGAAACTCAGAGCGGCCGAATTGGTTTTCATTTCCCCTTCCCCATCAACACCTCCTTTCACATCCACTAGCCAGTCACGCAGCTCAGCGGCCAGGCCGCCGGGGAGGTATCTGGATCCGCGACGCTGCGGGGAGAAGGGGTCTGTTAGGTAGACGTCCGGATGGGAGTACAGCCTGTCCGGTGGCTCGGTGAGTTTGAAGCGTGGCGCTGCGCGGAAGGCCGGTTTGCCCCGGGTTGGTTTCGGGGTCGCTTGGTTGTCTTCAGAGCAGGCTTCTTCGCTGTCGGAGGCCTTAGACCCTGATTCGCATTCAGATTTGATATCTGGAGACTGCGGACGTCTTGGCGAGGAGGCGGCAGATTGGGAGGGTGAGATGCTAGCGTCCCGATCCCGACAGTTCCCTTCGTCGTCTGTGCCGGAGTGGTAAGAGCCGATGTTGTGGTTCGGAGCGTCTGAAAGGGAGTCGAGATCGGCTGGCTCTGACTCCTGCGAATCTAGTGCTGAGTCCGTCTCGGACTCGGATGAAGCGATTGATATGCGCCTGCGTTTTGGCGAGCGTCCTCGTTCCAACCCCTCAGGGGACGGTGGTTGGGGCACTAGGGAGGAGTCCAATTCGATCGGTTCGGGAAGTGTATTGCGCGTATTCGGTGAACCAGACGGTGAACCTTCATCGGGCGAAACAGGCGAGCTGTCGTTAATGATATCCTGAGTTGAGCGGCTCCTAGGCACCCTGGGCTTGATGGCCAAACCTGGCGTTGTGAAGCCCGCCCTCGCCTGAGTTGAAGATGGCCTCGGCGTCGAGGCAGCGAATCGTGGAGTGGCATGGAACTGGTGTGGCCCACTCGTATGCTGGCTTGGTGTTCGACCTTGAAACTGTTGTGTGCCCGGTCTTTTCGAGGTCAGGAATCGAGAAGGAACCGGTGTCTCCATCTCCAGTCAGTCAATGAGTCTGCGGACTGGGACATATCCACACGCACTGCTGGCGGCATCCTTTTCGTGAAACGACGGGTAAGTGTGGAAGCACGGTGTATAAAGTGCTCAACTCTGCGCCCGAATCTCTTATGACGAAGATTAGTACAGTGATACCTCAGGCAGTTAAAGCCAGGCAGCAAACAGGTGGATGAATGAGACGGCGGCGATGAAGTGATGAGCAGGTTATCCTAACCCTAACCCAAGCCGGAGCCACCTCGCTCCCAGAGCCGTTGTTAGTGCACCTGAAAGTTACGAGACTGCCAAGCAGAAATTACGCAACCAGTCTGTGCGTCCAATGTTGCCTTAAACAGAGCCGGCAGCCCGTGACCGCGTTACATTAGCGCGCCGCGTGCAAGCGTCTCGCGTCCTCCCGCATTGACTTTCCGCGCTATCCAACCAGCGCCTCTGCTGTTCAGAGCACTCGAATGATGGCATAAGCAATTCCAATCAACTCCTTCGTCATTCACCAAGAAACATCCTTTCCCGCCATCCCAATCGAGTCTAAGTACAGCCATGTTCGCCATAATGCCCCAAACCCCGCCGAAATTCTCCTTCAGCCGGAGTCGCGACCATGCTCACCGGCCCACGATCTCATCGCCTCTCTCCTCCTCCCCGATAAGGGCCTCCTCATTATCGCCTCCACCACCACCTCCTGCAGCACAACAACAACAGTCAACAACGTGGCAGCCGCTCTCACCATGCGATCCCAATGCCCTGAACACCCCCCTGCGACAGCGCGGGACACAGTCCTCTCCGATTGCCGGCCCATCATCATCATCAGTATTCTCTAGCAGCTGCAATAGCAGCCCTCAAACTAGCATCGACAGTGGGAGCAGCAGCAGCAAGTTCCGCTTCGCCACACGCAACCCGCGGCCCAACCCCGTCGTAAAGCGACGCGAGGACGCGCAAGAGAGCAGACGGCGGCTGTTCCTGCAGAATGTGCGACAGAGGCAGGAAGATAAGAGGTGGGAGATGCGGGGCGGGGAGGACGAGGTATGCCCGATTGATCTCCTGGGCATATTTTCTTTAATCAGATCCGTGGCCGGCTGACTGCCCTTTGTTACAGCTCCTCAAACTCGAGTGGTATCGCCTCAATCGCGAGAGACTGCAGGCCAGGGACGCCGAGCTAGACGAATACCTGGCCGCGATAGACGCGGACTTGGTGGCGCAGGAGGAGGCGGAGCTTCGTAGGATACGGGAGCAGCAGCAGCAACAGCAACCCGGGAATGTGGACGTGGACGCGCTGATGGCGGATGTTATCGCGCAGGAGGAGGAGGCGGAGGTGGATGCGCTGGTTTCGGCGTTGGAGGCTGGCTCTGACGGACAACGACAGTCGACGCATTTCTCGGATGATGAGGACTACGATGGGCTTTTCATGGACCTCATTCAACAGCAGGACGGGGAGAGGATATGTTACTCCCAGGATGTGGAGATGACTTGACGAAGTTGGCTTGTAAGCACACGTACTGTACATGTTGGTCGGCGCTTCAGGTGTCATTAGACAGACCGGGAATGTGACGGACTCTTGCATTGAGTTTATGGTATCAGAGTTCAAGGGTAGCGATTGAAATTATTCTGAGATATCCTGACTGCTAATTGCTACACCTTCTCGGATCGAGTAGCACTATTGGGGATTACACGACTCGTCTGGCATATTGAGCACATCCTGAGCCGAGGGCATATCCCCGACGAGGTCTGAGGGCGGCGACCCGGAGGCTTGCATCTACTGGCCGTTAGTAGCAGATTCTGGATTCCTGCGAACACCCACGACTCACCTTCTGCATCCGGTCGACAATGTATTCCCGGTCGGCCGTGCTGGAGTCTGAGTATGTCGATTCCTCGAACTTGAGGACGATCTCTCTGACTAGGCTCTGCTGCTCTTCGTATCTTTTGACATCTTCGGCAGGCGTTTTGTCCCTGTTCTTCTCTAGCCATTCAGGAAACTTTTCGTCGAGCTCCTTCATCGGCTCGTAGAGAATTTCCTTGTTGGTGAGTTGCTCCATCATCCCCATAAGCATCTTGGAGAACTCCTCGTCATTGCCTTCGCTGTCAGGATTACTACTCTGCATCGCTTTGAGGAGTTCGGCGATGAAATTGTCTGAGCCTTCAGCAGCCGCTGCCGCCGTTGCCTGGTCGCCTGAGGTCTGCATGCGCTCCATCGTCCGTCGGATGGTTTCTTGGAACGAAGCTTCAACACCGCCGGCAGCCCCCGTTGAAGCGGAGCGGGCGCCGGGCCCTGGCGGGGTCGGAGCTGTCGAGGCTTGCTCTGCGCTCGCGGATGCCGCGACGCCCAGCTCTTTGAATATGCTCTCAAATTGCGCTTGCATCTCCGGCTTTGGCAGAGTCAGAGCGCGCATCTTCGCCATGATCGGCCATTGTCACTCACAGAATTCTCCAACTCTCCTAGCAGGTCGGCCATACCGGCCTGCAGTTGCTTTGCGAAGTCATCCTCGGACAACACCTCTTCCTCTGTGATGCTTGCGGCACCTTGTTGGGGCGGTGCTGAGGGCGCCTCTTTTTTCGCATCGATTTTCACCGCGGAAAACTCGTCCAGTATTTCTAAGCCCGGCCGTTAGATGCGAGTCCCTCCCGTTTTATGCGGTGCTGGAGGCTTGCCATCAAGATCGTCCAGGTCATCCTCGTCCGGATCAGGAATGTCCTCCACATCCTCCACCGTGACGGTGTTCTTCTCCTCCGCACCCACGGCGGGTGCAAACCCCTCTGCGTCTTTTTTGGATTCTCCAATATCACCTGCAGCTGATGCCATTGTGGTGTTGTCTCAAAAAGTTTGTGTCAAGGTGGGCTGTGGGGAGCAAGGAAGAGGCCCCGGGGTGTAGTTATGGATTGGGGAACCCCACGTGGGAGAGCAATTCCGGGGAAGGCTTATGCAGCTCGAGCAGCGCAATACAGGTTGAGGCGCGCGTGGGATGGCTGGACCCCTGAGGCCGTCAATCTGTAGGACCCAGTCGCGGGATGTGTGAGATCACTGTCCGCCGGGACGAGAGTCAGTTACTCCGGTAGGTAATGCGTAGGTGAGGTCGGCATTGGCATGTGCAAATTCCCGGCCCAATTATCCATGCCCCACCAATGGCCGAGGGCATCCCGCTTTGGGAGACTGGGGTATGTAACTGATCAGGTACCCGCGGGCAAGGAGAATATTGGCGAATTAGGCGCGCAGTAACGTCCCAAGTTACCAGTTGGCTAAGGTCGCCTTATCTTGTTGCTTGTCAACTAATCGAAGGAGTTTTGGGCTGCGTCATGACTGATCTCATACCCCGCGATCAGTCTTGTAATCCCCACGCATTTCAGGCCCACCGATGCGGCCGCTTTCACGTGTATGCACATATGGGGTAAGTCTATAGTAGAGTATCTCTGACCGGTTTATTTTCCCTCAAAAAGCTTAGATACTCTAGTGTGAGAGAAAGAAAAAGAAAGACAGAGACCATAGGAGTGAGAAGGAGAAATAAAAGAAAGAAAGAAAGCGAAGATTAACTAAGTTAGGTTCCAAATGTGAGTTAGTTATGTGAAATCAAAGCAAAAGGCAACTTCTCAAGGGTACTTCTTCTCCGCCTTCCTTTTTGAGCTCCAGCAGGCATCCTACGGAAGCCGAAATCGAAGTTTGGAAACTCAGGTAACCACAAAATGTGACGAACCGTACGGCCCCTATCCTCTGAGAAGGACAATCTGGTTGAAGGTGGTAACGCAAGGGGTGAAGGTTCGGTGAAGCCAAAAGGTTCACAACAATGCTTGCCTGCAATGTCTGCACAATA
>MU860140.1:0-65943 GCA_033296875.1 Achaetomium macrosporum
GGGGGCGGGAAACCTACATCATTATCGCACTGAATCATTGTCCCGAAACTGACCCGGTTACAGAGACAGTATCTCTCTTCGTCGGGGTCAATCAAGTTCCCTTCGTCGTCCACCTCCACCTCGAGGATGTCCCCTCCAGCTCCCGCTGCGGCATTGTCCGCTTTATCTTTAGCCGCCTTGTTCGCCGCCGCCCGCGCACTCTTCTTCCTCGGTGCCGCCTTCCGCCGCCCCACGGCGCTGTTACCGCCGCTGTTGGTCCGGCTGATGATGCCGGGGGCCGGCCGCTTTGTGCGCTTGCTTGGCTGCCGAACACCCGCGGCTGCACTGGTTGCTGTTGTTGCTCCAGCAGCGGCAGCTGCAGCCACTGTGGACTGTTGGTCCGCTCGTTCAGGCGCAGGCGTGTTCCGGGCGGTACTAGCGCGCCGGGGACGGTCTGCTGCCAGAGAAGGCTGCGGCTCCTGACTGGCGGCCTTGCCGCGGGACCTTGGGCGCGACACTGTTGTCATCGAGGTGACCTCAGGGTCGGGCTTGGGTGCTATCGAAGGGCTCGCTGAGCGGGATAGGGGACCCGTAGTGACTTGAGCCGCCCTTGCCTCCAGTTGCTGCTGCTGTTCCCGTGCTGCTTGAGTCTTGCGGGTTTCTCTCGCAGGAGGCAGGATTGGTGTAATGGATTTCCTGGGCGAGATGACCGGAGGAGGAATCGGTGTCTCAGTTGCAGGCAGTTTAACGGATGCTAGGCTCGGCGCACCACTTGGACCTGCATAGCTGCTGGCAGGAGAGGTTGCCGAAGCTGCTGATGTCGCCGACTTCGCCGTGGTAGATTGGTCCTGGCCGTGAATCGGCAGGGGGATTGGCGTCGTCGATTGCAGAAGGGCAGCATTCGACGTGCGCTGGGGTTGCTGTGTCAGGATCTCAAGAGGCAGCTGCGAGCCGCCCGGCGTAAGGACTGGCGGAGGGACGGGAGTCTCCGTCTTTGTACGCTTGATCTGGATTCTCTGGGGTTGACCCTCGGCCGTCTCCAGCTTTTCGGTGTCAGCCTCGGGCCCGGAATCTCTCTTGCGCTTCCGATGTGCTTTCGCCTTACCGGCCGCCTTGGACGGGTCCTGAACGTTGGCCTGAGTGGTGTCTGACATGAGAGTTCGCGCGATGGCGTCGAATCTCCTGGCAGACTCCTCAGCCTCTTCCGCAGCCATCTTAGCCAAGAGCTCTCTCTTGAGCTTTTTTGCCTCGTTTAGCTTCATCCCGCGATTGCTCAGGCTCTTTTCGTCAGACGCCAGGGTCTCCAAAGTTAGAGCCCCAAGCGGCATCCGCTTCTCGCCCGTGTCCGGATCGACGGTCGGGACGGGCATCTGGCCCTCGAACACGCGCCCTTCCGCTTCGGCCTTCTGCTTTGCAGCTCTAAAGGCGTCCACGCCCCTGCCAAGGGCGCTCAGCTCACGTGCCACCATCGTATCACTCGGGGTCCAGGCAGCATTCTTTTTCATCCGCTTCCTGAGTCTAGCTAATTCATATGGAGTGAGCTGTCCCCAGGGCGCGTCAGGGCTGCCAATGACGGCATTTTCTGGGGGAGGCGCCAGCTGGGCCATCGCAGCGCTCGTCGACAGCCCAGCACCTGGCAGGTTGGGTGGCACAACAGAGGTCCTTGGTCGAGGCGGCCTTCCAGGCTTAGGGGCTCTCGACAAGGTCTTCACCACCTTGATGCGTGTCTGTGGAGCTGGGGTCAGCCTATTGGATAGGCCTTCCTCCTCATCCTCATCCTCCTCCGAGCTGCTGTCCGTTCCTGTGGTATATGCGTCGTAGTTCAGCTCGTAAGGGGCGAGGACCTCCCCTGGAACCGTAATTCGCGGCACTCGTGGCCTGCGCACCTTTTTCCCGTCCATACGCATCGCTATTTTGGGCGCCCGTGACATTTGCGGCGATTTGGTTGCGACAGGACTTTTCTGCTCTTCGGCAGGGGGGTAGTTCTCGAGCATTGTCTCGAGTTTCGCGAGGATGGTCTTGGCGCGGGCATAGTGACGGTTGATGTTCTCAGCCATGCGCTGAGCCTCGGCCAGCGAGAAGACGCGCGAGTTCAGGGCATGATGGAGGTTTTCTGAAATCTGAGCGCGGAGCTCGACAGGGTCGGTCCGTTCGGCAGGTGGGAGGTCGGGCAGTTGACCCCAGAGAGTGGTAAGATCGTGCAGATTCCCCGACGCATCGATGTAATTCTCATCAAGCTTCCCAATCAGGGTCAGAGAACGCGTAATGTCGGCCGGAAGGTATTCGGTGAAGTCGAGGAAATCTGAAACGGTGGCCTGCGCGTCGGGGTCGGCACGCATGTCAAGATGGTTTAGGGAGTTGGAGACGGGGCCAACTGGCTGGCTGCCGGGCTCAATTGACGGCGCAGGTTGCCGGGGCGATATGGGTTCGTCCATGTCAGGGCGCGGAATCTCGTCCGCCGCCATGTTGATTCGCTCGAGTGTTTTCCTGCTCGGTTGCCTTGCGCAAAACTCCAGCTACCGCTGGTCTAGGTCAGCCCCACTTTGCACACTATTTTGAAGGCCGTGCCATAAGCGTGACAAAGCTCGAGTGTGGCTCTGTGCGTTGCTTGTTGTTTGGAGACGACAGAACAGTGTCAGGTGGACGGATGGACGGTCGTGATCCTGGGCGCGCAGTTGAAGCTCTGAAGTTTCGCGCCGAAGGGTTGCACTCGCAGGACCCAATTGCCCCACTTTTCAAACGGATCACTTCTGCACGTCCGCTCGCTAACTCCCGTTCATTACCACAATAAGTTGCATGGTTCATTACCACAGTAAGGCACTCACCCAATCCGATTGTTGCATGGTTACCGTTTCAGGACGGGGTGAGGTTTGAACGAGGTGACTGTTTTCTTTCACCGTCGCCTGACCTGTCGCCCTGTTATTTGTGTAACATGCTATGTGTTACACAAGGTCTCAGGCAGACAACGTCGATCCTTCATAAGCAGACAAAATCAACTTGTCATCTTACTGGAAAGTTCACCCGAGAAGGACAGATTTGATTTCAAGCGCCTTTGCTTGTGAATCACGGGCGTAAGCCGAACAGGCAGTAAGGCGGACTTGGACATTACGTGTTGATGTTGAAGGCAACTCAATACCACTGTGGTTCTGTCACCGTGTTGACTTGTAACTTCATTGTGCGGTCATTCTTTGATGAGTTGCCAGACTGCTGCCAAAGCAATCTAGGGAGTTAGGTAGCTGTCTGGAAAGCCGGTAGCCCGAGACTCTACGAATCAAGAGCCAAACGCAAAGTCTAACTCTAATTCAAAACCTCCAACCCGTCAAAAGAGTACATGGCAGTGAGCCCATTCTGTAGAGTTGTTCCAAGCTGTCATATCTCCCATCCCCAAGTATAACAAACATAAAACACCAGATACTGCCGAAAGTAGAAGACGATGAACGAAAAGAAAAATCCGCAAGAAGTCAAGAGAACCAGCAACCACCGTGCCAACCCAAACCGTGTGCACCAGTGGCATACAGATCCGGTGTACAACCCCATACCCCATCATCAGCGCCATGAGACAAGATAAGACAGAGCAGAAGGGAGAAGAAAGAGAAAACAAGGCAGGCTGAACAGACCAAGCAGCCAACACTGAGATCTGGGAGTCCATGCCAAAGACCAATTTTCCTAGGCGGCGTGACTCTTCCGTTGAATCAGCGTTGAACCAGCTTCGCGCCATGGACCGTCTCGCCCTCATCGGCCTCATACCACGACTGGTCGCCGACAGTCGTGAGCGATGCATATGCCGTCAGCGTCCTGCACTTTCTGTGCGTCCAAGTCAGACATCTCGTAAACCCACATACCGACCCTCAAAACTTACAGATACCCATTGATAGTCAACGCGCCCCAAACCTCCAAATCGCCCTGCACCTCCAACGATCCATTGACCTTGAGCTTGCCAAAGATCTTGACTTTGTCCCTGCACACAGCAAAGTCTCCCGTTAGCCTGCTACTCCGTTCTTCCCCTTTCCATAGAGAAAATAAAAAGTAAATAGACGGAGAGACTCACATGCAAACAACAGCCCCATTGACCTTCACATTCCCCATGCTCTTGACCTTCCCAGCACAGCTCAGGTTCCCGCTGACCTTGAGGTCGCCGTACGCCTCGATGCGGTCCCGGACGGAGAAGTCGCCGTTGAAGGTGACGGAGGCCATGGACTTGACGGACCCGTCGACCTCCATCGGCCCGCGCAGGTCGAGCGAGTTGTCGGACTTGATGCTCTTCGTCTTCTTGACCGAGGAGCTCGTGCTTGTTGTACTCGAAGGGCCGGCCATCATCATGGGCTGGTCGAAGGACATAATCTGCTCGTACTCATACATCGTTTCGGTTTCTGCTTCTGTTGCCGTGGGTGCTCGTGTGGAAGTGGAGGTTCGGGGAGAGGGTACGGCTGTGGTGGTTGGAGACGTTGAAGGGGATGAAGCCGCGGTAGCTGTGATGGTAGGAGCTGGCGTTGATGTAGCGGTTGGTGGAGGCGATGTTGGGGTTGGTGACGGTGTTGATGGTGAGTTCTCCGTCGTCTCAACCGAGGGAGGTCGCCTGCCCCTTTTCATGTTTCTCGAGACAGAGCCAAAGGCAGCAGAGCTCTTGAAGAAGGCAGCAACACTGTATGACCCGGTGTAGCTTTCCGATGACACCCCTACGGCGTATCCGTCATGCTCAATGCACCGCTACCACCTGTGGATAGGACAAGTGACCGGTAGCAATGAGGCTTAGTGAGGTTGAATATTGGATGTAACTGGGAGTCGACGTCTTCCAATGGCGATGTTCGGGAAGCTATATAGAAAGCGGCAACATTCCGAGAAAGGAAAACCCCCAGCCCTCGACTCGGTCGGGATGGGCAAAGGCCATGGTGTAAGTCACCTCAAGCCCGTGTAGTCATGTTGTCCAACGCTCAACAGTCCTAGAGCGCATTCTAGGCCAAGCCATGAGCCTCCACTCCGCGTCGGACCCGGCCCGGCTTCTGCCTGTGAGTGGTTCTGACCGAGGCGGTTCACGAGAGCCCACATCCCGGGATGGACATGAGTCGTTTTCGCTTCCCATTACCACTTCGCTCAGAGGAGCAACGACCAAGTCGACACTAACGGGGCGCGAGTCACGCGCTCCACAGCCTTCCCGAGACATCATGTACCGTCCCCAGGCACCGCACCCTCATCCTGGCACGTTCCAGACCCAAATGTAGAAATAAGAATGACAGGCATATCCCAGTTCATCTTAGGCCACGACAGAGAGTCGCAGCTTCGACGCATAGACGCTGGTTGTCATGCCAGTTTCCGGAGACCGTTGCGGTTCCGGGCTGTTGGAGACACCAAAAGACAGGATTGGAGCAGGATAATGTGGCGCAGTGAGCTCTAATCGATGGTTTCCCAATACAGAGGCACAGAGCAGAGATCTGTAGCCGCAGCCGCAGATAGTGCTCCTGAGGCGCTTGTTTCTCAGCCCTTTTCGGGCTTGAAACACTTTTTTCAGATTCCAGATGGAGAGGCCGCCAGCCGGTTCCGGGCGTGGGCGGAGAAGCCCGGGCGTTGCATCAACGGCGCCGGAGGCCCGGTGTGAAATGAATGCTTAATTCTCGCCCTGCCATTCGCTCAGCTCCATGGTGCTGCTCACTAAAAGATTCAGGTAAGGCGCAGCACGGCTGAAGAAGGTTAAGTCACTTGCGGCACGTGTTTGCATGCATGTTGTCATCCCGCTCCCATTTTTCTCTCTTTCGCGACGGTTGCTTTATCGGATAACCGTATTCACTCCCCCACCACTCGGGAACGCCTTGCCTTATCCTCCCAAGGCGATTTCGGACTCAGCTGGTCTTGGCATGGGGACGTTACCCGGTCTTTGAGTGACACCGTTGCCGCAAACGCGCGCCAATCTGTCCAGGGGTGCCGACTCTTCGGACGATGCAAATCGGGGACCCGATGCAGCGACCGACAACTCGAGAGTCGACCTGGGGTTCCACGAGGTTCTGCCGCCCTGCTGAATCATCGGATTCAAAGCCACCACTGCTACCCTACCACAACTGATGAACTCAAACAGAGATCGAGACGGATGCCTGTCAATTTGGATGCCCGGACCACGTTCGATCCGTGGCCAAACGGATCAGCGTCCTCAGATCCGGCATATGCAGCCTAGCCAGCGTATCATTTGGAAGTCGATCAAGGCCCTGTTGCCTTCGTTTCATGTAAACAGCTGTCCGAGGGCAACGTCATCTGGAAACCGCGACGCAGCCGGTTAGGCAACTCATATGCTTCCGACATATCTTAGCGTGAGCCCGGTCGCGAAGGCAGCGGCGACCCACACCCCGACATAGACCACCGCGCCATAAGATTCGATGCCCTTGATCGCCAACGCGGTGTCCAAATAGGTGCCGACCGCGGTGAACAGCATCGCCACAGCTGTACGCTTGAGCGACACCTTGGTGCTTGTCGAATATCCCCACAAGTTCCATGCTACCGTCTGCCCCAGAGTAGCGTTGACGGGATCGAACTCAGCGTTCTTCTGGTCCTCCAATGTCTGCGGCGTAGTGACGAAGGGGGTGAAGATGAAGGTTCGCGCCGCCAACCCGAAGAGCAGGCTGAGAGCTTGGGTCATCGGGCTGCCCAAGCCGAGGAAGGTCGCATTGGCTGCGGGCTTGATGGTGGGTACACCCTCAAAGTATAGGACCAACTTGCTAGGCAGAAGGAACCGACCAGCGAGGAAGAGCACCACGCTATAGACGAGCGCCGACTGGAGTGACGTGAGGATTTGGATCACTCTGTCGCCGACAATGTCCTTGTTTGGGGTGCCGGGAGCGTCTGAGTGGGCACCAGACAGCCGGCGCACGAGAAGGAACGGCAGAAACGCTGATGCAACGTCAACGGCGAGGTAAGCGCCAGCCGTCAGTGCACGGATCCCGTAGAAGATGGAGATGAGATAGGTCTGGGCCATGCTTGTCAGTGGACTGCGCCCTGCTGCCATGTGGGAGAAGCGGGGGGTCCCGGGTCGTTTACGGCCCTCCGCGGGGAAAGGACAAGACCAAACTTACCGCAGGACCATGCGAGAGCAGGGACAGGGCTGCAAGATCGTAGCCGTCGTAGTCGTTGTACCAGCCTAAAGCTAGTCCAAACCTGCCGTGCCAGTCGGGGTTAGCCTGGCCGAACTGAAGGGGGGTTCAGCCTCCTCAGCCCTGAGGGCACATTCGAAGATAACATACAATCTCCACGCCGCAAGAACACCGAGCTCGCTCCTCGAGACCTCCTCTCTCATGATGCTGCCCACCTCATTTTGGCTGTAATGGTCGACAAACGAGCGCCCCAGCGAAGAGAGTGCAAGGCTCAAAACAACAGCCAGCGCGAACCGCACCGAGCCGGGAAGGCGGGAGTCACGTCTCCTTGAGAGCGTCCCGACTTTGGCTCCGATGGACTCAGCGAGGTCGCTTGAAGCCGTGTCTGCAGCTGAGGCCGCTGCTGCCGCTCCATCCACGACGGCGCTGGCAGCCTCCTTAGCTCGACCCATCGTGGGTTGGCGAGAATGAGGTTTGTGGGTCGCGTGTTTACGAGGGGGAAAAGGCGGAAGAAACGGGTCCAAAGCAAGAAAGACGGGCGCCAGCGCTGTGCGACACCGGCAATCTTAGATCCGAAGCCACTGAAGCCAAATAGATCGGATCCGGGCTACTAATTCGTGGAAAGGTCTCGGATGACAGATGGTCCTTGTGTGTTGTTGTTGGTGGGATTGGATGGGCTCAAGCTCAAGCGGGCGTGGGGAATTAGAGATGCGAGATTTGTGGAGACGGATGACGTCGAAAACCATCGCGTTCCCCTCCCCCGGTGCAACCTGTTGATCCACTGTTGAGGCAACTGCTGCTGCCCCTCCCCCCTACTGATTGCTGTGCGAGCCATCCAACGCTCCGCTGCCCAAACGCCAGCAAACAGACAACAAACACCGCCCATCTGAATCAGCAGGAGCATGCCAATACGAGATCCATTTGATTACAATCTCATTTCGAATTTACCGAAATGCCAAAATACTAATCCCTGCTGTAGCGCAACGAATATCTGGACTGAGATTGATCAGTGTCTGTGCCGTCAGACCGATGGTCTCGACTTGGAGAATATACTTGGGTGAGTTGCAGCCTTCCCTTGTTGATAGCTTCTTCATTTCGCCCCATGAAGAACAAGAGATGGCATCGGGGCGATACTATCCCAAACCGTTGGCCGAAAACGAGAACCCCAGGGCTATCAAGACAGTCGCAATCGCTCAACGCTCGCACACGACCCTTACTTTAACCTCGTGGAGCTGGCCGGCTTCCCTTATTACATCGGTCCCATCGCGGCAACTCTCCACTCATCGGTGCCAAGGTTCGTCGGCGGAGCGATTTCATTTACACGCTTACACAGACAAGTAGACAAAGGAGACCGTTTCCATCATATCCCATGTCCATATCATAGGTCCCGGCGGTTCATAGCTCATGCACAAGCTTCTCCGCCCAAAAGAATACCGTCTAGCCGCGGTTTCAACAGCTCATTCTTCCATCCTCCCAAAGACGCCGTCGTCGTCCTCGTCGCTTCGAGCCCGGGACCGCATGTCTTCGTCGTCGTCGCCCATGACGCTCTCTGGGCTCTCCTCCATTTTGGCATCCGCCCGACGCAGCTCACCGCGCGTGAAGCTCTCAGGTGCCCTGCTAGGGTAGCTGTTGATGAAGCTCGTGCCGTACAACGACCCCTGATCGAGGTATTGCGCCGGAAGTGGCGGGACTGGCGGGGCATCCGCCGGGATTTGAACGGTTCGGGAGCCGCCGTTGCTGTTGAAGCTGCAACTAAGGAGCTCAACGGCTGCGGCCAGCTCGCGATCGTCCTGCCCTGTCGCGTTCCTACCCGACGACGTGGGCCTCTGCTCCTGACTGAGTTGCCGGAAGTGGCTAAAGCCGGAGACGCTTGGGATAGTGCCTGCGGCTGAGCTGGCATAGGCCGCGGTTTGGAATGACCGAGAAAGACCGTTCCCACTGCCATATCTCTTGTCGAAGCCCCGATAAGACGCATTGGCTGGGTGGATTGCGTCCAGCTGCGGCGGCGGGGTCGTGTCGGCCGAGCCACGGTCCTGCTGCTCCGAGTATCCGCTCGCGGCCGGAGATGCCGAGTCCCGGTCACTAATCGAATCCCTAGTCGAGTCTGGGGGAGTCGTGGTGATGGCCGTCGCAGTGGTGGTGGGAGTGGCGGAGGCGCGGCTATTGTTTGCGCTGTTGTTCATGGCAACTAGAACCGAGGCGGCCTCCAGAAGCTGAACTTGCTGGTGCTTGGAAATCAAGAGCTTGGAAGTGTAAGACCATTCGGGAGTGTGCTCCCACCTGACGAGCAGACAAGTCAACACACGCGCTTTCAAACCGCACAGCCTAGGATCCGTAAGGGGTACGGGGTTGCCGGCTCCGCACTCGGGGACCACGTGGTGGGAGAGGGTAGGGAAAGGAAATTGGGCACAAACAAATGCTTGTTCAAGCAGCTGCTATGCTTGTATCCCTTCCCGCACTTCTCGCAGCGAAGTTCCGGGCGGTTACTCTTCCGGCCACCTTCCTTGACCAGCGGCTGACCGTCGCTGGCCCTCCTCACGCGAGCCTTCTGCAAAGCAGACTCCGCGTCGTCCCCGGACATGTCGTTCAGCTCATCGTCAATCGCACTGTCCTGCACGTTGACCGTTCCGTTTCCTGTCGCAAATCGGCGAGTCGGAAGGCTGGCGGGCGGGGAAGGCAGGCTTCCCACGATCGCCGACCGCGAAAGCCCGTTCTTAGAAACAGTGTTTCGACGGCCATTGACGGTGATAGGGAGCGGCATGGCAACGTCGCCAGACTCCTGCAGCGCCGTGGCTATCGCTGCCATATTGGCACCAGTGTTTGTCATGCTCTTGCGGCGGGTAATGCGGTGGGTGCCATTGAGGGCGCTGCCGAGGAGCGAGTGCGAATTGTTTCGCGAGTGGGTTTGTCGGCTGACTGTGAGACCACCGGGTATGGAGGTGGACGAGATTGATGGCCGGTGCGTGAGCGGTCGCGAGGTTTGTTGTATTTCCTAAGATACATGGCGCGGTCAGGGCTACTCCCATCTCCGCAATTGAAGAGCCGAACTCGCAGTGGGCGTGGAGTCAGACTTGACTTACCTTGAAGGAAGCCATTGCTTAAACCCCTTAAGAGATCCAACGTGCCACGCGGCTCTTGCACTTGGTTTCTATCCAAACGCAGGATAGGCCAAAAAACGAATCCAATTTGCAAGAAAGGGGTGTGCTGGCGGTCGGTAGGCGTGGGTGTCTTGGATTCTCGCTGGTCGGGAGTTTTGTTGGGAGTGTCGTTGTGCTTGGGAGCAGCCAGCTAAGTCGCAGCGCGCGGAGGAACAATAATAATTTCGGGCCCGGCTAGGGTATGCGCAAGGCAGGGATGACTCTTCTCAACCAGTCCAGTGTAAGCTCTGAGCAGTTCAAAATAATCCGAGAGCAATTGGGATACGACAGCGGAAAAAAAATATGTCAGAGCAAAGAAAAAGTGGCTGTGCCTTCCACCGTCAAAGAAAGAATGACCCAACGACCTGGAATGAAATGCGGGTCACTGGGAGAGGCTGCCTGTAAGAGGAGGGCGCGTGGCATGAGACGAAACAGGTCATGTCAACTGCGCAGGGGAAGAAGGTTCAGGATCGAGCGAGGCGACGCTGTGCCGCTAATCACGACCGTCGAGCAATATTACTTCCTTGGGTGTGATGGCGGGCAGCTAACAGACGCAGCAGCGGCACTTTAGGACGGCTGGAACACCGAGCCAGGGCGAGAGCATTAAACTATCACAGGTAATGGAACTCCCATTAAAAGTGCTAGGTAAACTAACCGTGTCAGTGTCTAAGCTTACCAGGTCCTTGCGCTTACACGATCTCGGACAATGTGGATACCACTGTCTTTCCCAAGCTCCTTTCTTGCTCAGTTCATCCTCACTGCCTGTCTAGGTATGTAAGGCATCAATGGCATTCACCTCGTGGAAGCTCTCTGTTTTGCTTCGTCCAATAATTTTTCATCATCCGATTGCATTTCGGACGTCGGCACTCTCTACGTTAGCTTTAACGGGCTGTATGTATCTCTCGCTCGGTTTCAAGTTGTGGAATGTTTGTTGGATACCTTACCAGGGGGGTACGTATCTGGCAAGACCTGCATGCGGTCCCCTGATGCCCCTCCCTGGCAGCGGGTACCTGGCGTCCAGTTCCATTGTGGTCAGAACCCAGGCCCAGAGACGAGCCGGATTGAACGGACCTCCCCAACGCAGCAGCGCGTGTCTGGGAGGGACAGACTGTCCACATCCTATGAGCATTAGCCTGCTGTAAAGTCAGATATGACTTCGCTAGGCCCCTAGGCTGCTAGTACTTCGTAGTACGCGTCCTCGAACAAGCAGCGTTGTGAGTTAAGGAATCGGTTACTGCGAAGTATCCCGTGACCTACGCTTCGTACTACCTACATTTTCCAGGGACAAGCTGTTCTGACTGCGGTTTCGCACTTCTGTGAGTTCGCATCACCATCCGTAGACGCCGATGCTACCCTTCGAGTATCGATCTGAGCTTATGCAACTAGACACACGCAAGGCATGAGTGATCTGCCAAACCGAGGGTTCGAGTTCTACGGTGAAGCTACTTCACGTTCGGTCGCTGGTGATCGCTGGGCGTACTGTTGCTAGTCGCGTTAGTCTTGTGGCGGCGGAGTCGAAGCATCATGTCCCGAGTGGTAGGCTATTGTATCTCTGCCTCGGCCAAGCCAGCCGTGTGACCCTCCCCGCTACCTTCCTTGGACAAAAGCAGCAACGAAATCTCAGGTCACGGGCCTGGGCAATGCGAAGACGGAACTGCCCAGGGTATCCACACTACCCCAATGGTTTATTGCCGTTTTTCTGATCAGCTGGCAACCCAGAGGTGAAAAGGACCAAAAACTTGGCATTGTCGAGAAAGGACGTGACGGTCTTAAGGTCACCACAGATTGCTCATTCAGGTTCTTCAGTGTCTCAACGCTGGCCGATGGACGTAGTGTAGCTTGAGAGGTGCTTTTATATTACCTTCCCTGCCGTGTCCCCTGTCATTTTCTTGCCCGGAAGCTCATACTAAGGTATACAGTATCCGCAGAGTGAGGGGCTTGATGGAGTTGTGTGGTGTCGTGGAGCAAGTTCCCCGCAGCAAGGTTGTTTGAACGCCAACGTCTACAGAGCAAATCCATTGCTCGGCATACTCTGCCTTCCAGCCTTGCGAAGTGCACCTTTGCTCGACAGATGCCTGCCATGATCCGAAAGTAGGTCGGTAATATGGCACTCTGAATAACGCCAATGAGCGCCAGAATGTGGACAGCCGGTGGTGCATGTCCGGGCCCGGGTAGTGTAAAATGTATGTACTCCTCTTGTTGAAGAACGGAAGTCCAAATTGACTTGCAGTGTCCCACGTTCTGCGTCCCCAGCCCGCATCTTCCGTGGATAGGCAAGCCACCAATGATGTGGAAGCACGCGGCCCCTCACCCGATCGCTTGTTTTTAACAGGCTCAAGCTCCTCAAGCACCCCGCCCAAAGGTGCCCGTCCCGAAGGAGAGGCCATGAAAACAATCGTGAAAACCGGATCGCTCAAGGGCAGAGACCGCACTGTTGGACGCTGAACACACCAGAGCCGGGTCCGGGTGCCGAGCGGCTCGCCTCGCTCGGGCTGTCGGATCTGACAGACAACAACAACAGGGGACGAGCTCAGGGAAGTCGGGGACCAAGGTCGTGGACAACAAGCCTCAGCTTGACAACCTGTTCAAACAGCTTGGGAGCACACAACGTGCCTTGCCTTGTAGCTCCAGTGACAGCCAAAGATGACAGGTGCCCCGTGAGCCTCAGACCACTTATCCAACGTGAGGTCTTCCGACAACTCGTCCGTGTGCAGTTCTTCCCAACAAACCGGCACCCGAAGCCCCATGCACGAAGAATACACAGTAAGTCGCCGCCAGCTCGTGTAGAGGTCTCGAGTACCGCAGACACACCATTGCGAGCTCTCGCCATCAATGGTACCTTAGGAGCCTACTTTGCTTCCAGGGACGTGGCAGACATGGCACCCTGAAAAGCGCCTCTCCTGAATTCCACTTTCGGCACCGTAAAGGGTGTCATGGCGCAGGTCCCATGGATGCTGATGAATTCTGTTGAACAGGCGGGAAGAATGGGGAGACCGAATGACGCTGTCAGAGATCCACCTGACAATGGAAAATAACCTGGCGGGTATGACGATGTCGGACTCGGAAAGCTAGAGGGGAGGAAGAGTGTGTTCCAAGGCATGGAGGCACAAATTCAGCCGCATTCATCCAAACCAGGAACCCAGCAACGATTGAGAGTTCCGATCCGGCCGCTGATCAGGCACGCCAGATCTCGTCGTGACCCATGATCTCCAGCAATGCCGCTCCGAAACTGCCGGATTTGCGCTCAAGAGCGGGCCTTTTCTTTTTCCACATCTTGTCAGATCCCCTCCCGGAAGATCACGAACGGATGGGGAAGGGATGTGGTAAATGCTTGCTGTGCTGCTGTGTAAGGGGGGGATCAACACTGCCCTATCGGTACGCTGTGTTCAGTGCACACAAGCTGCCACGTGCGTAAATTAGCACCGGGGTCTCGCTGCGCATGCATTCTAAACCTTTTCGACATCGAACCTCAAGGTTACCACTCAGCTCAAGTGAGAAACTTTGCCCTTGTTGATGCTAATAACACCTGTGATACCGCAGAGCAGCCGATGGAAGCAGAGTGCTCACGGCTTCCGAGTTACCGACCGGTCTTCTCCTGTTCCCGGCTCGGTCCAGTCAGCGAGGCGCCAGGGGTTATCTAGGGCAACGACGGGATACAGACCATCATAGGTATAGGATCCGCAGTTAGTTGAGATATAAATTGCCACAGTGCGCTCGACATCTGCAATATAGTGAAAAGCCCTATATCGTGTCTCAGATATCCAGCTGAACACAGTGAACAGTAGGTCCTGTCCCTTTGGATGAAGTGCAGGTTTCTTGGCGAAGTTGAATCCAGTTACACATCTTGATAGCTAAAGATGATAAGATCTGGGGGTGTCACTGATAAGGACATCGGATGGCGATGTCAAATGAATTGGTGGCTTCTCAACTCGCGGAATGATTCAGAGAGCATTCGCGCATTGCCGACTATTCCTGAGTTTTGCTCAACCTTTCCTCTGATAACTCCGGGAGTGACTGTAAACTATCATCATGTGCTCCGACGTCTTCCGCCGGGTAGGCCGCGGCGGAGCGGGCAACTTCTACAGCAAGAAGGACATTGAGGAAGCGGCCAACGCGAGCTCCCCAGTGCGTCACATCATCCCATCTAGTACTTAGCAACTCCTTTTTCATTGACACCAACCTAGGACTTAGAAGCCCAGAAGAGCTCGTCCGAAACCCTGACCACCGCCCTAAACCGGACCCAGACCCACACCACTCCTTCCTGGCCAAGCTACTCTCGCGCCGGCCGCGGCGGCGCCGGGAACTTCACCTTCAACTCGGCCAGCTCCGACACCGCCGCTCCATCCACAGAGCCTAACAGCAGCAGCACGCAGCAAAAGGAGAAAGACTTGGAAGAACAGGCAGCTGCCGCCGTGGCAGCAAGCATCACGGCCAAGCCGAGGGCGAGCGGACTGAGTGGGAGGGGCGGGGCGGGGAATTGGACTGGCGATGGTGGGTTAGGGAGAGAGAAGGAAGAGGAAGAGGAACGTCAGAAGAAGGTAGAGGAGCTGGAGATGCAAGTTCTGAGAGATGTCGAGGTTGGGTTGGCGCCACCGCCGCGGGCTTATCATCATGCTGGGCGGGGCATCCATCGTAAGGGAGAGGAAGCAGCTGATATACCATGATGACTATTATACACGGCGGCTTCGGGGATTCGAAGATGTAGAGTTGACGATGTACTTGACTGGCGTTGAACAGGAGGTCCTCATGGGCCGTGGGAACAGACACTTCTTTCCCCATTCCTTGAGTTAGGACCTGGCATGGGATGGTTATGGTGGCTAGCTACCCAGGGAGGTAGGGTCGCACGGTAAGCAACGCTGACGTGCGTGGGTCGCAAATATCGACGTGGTGACCATCGTCGGTTCCGCTTGCGCATCTTCTGCTGTGATTGTGGGATAATGTTAGAGATACTCAAATCAGAGTATCCCGGTAGTATACCCATAATTCACGGACTACCTAATCTAAATACGGTAGTAAGGAGTCCGGGCTGTTGAGATAAAGTCCTCGCCGTAGCACAGTACGAGAAGCTCATGCATAGCGGAAATACAATGCAAGCCGGCCGACTTCCGGGTGTTTCGAAGTGCTTGAGCTTGTTCACTCGCGGCATCAAAGCCAAAGAGGTGCCAAGAGGAAGAAGTAACGGAAAAGAGGGTACTAGGGTAGGTAAGGGAATGTAAAATACCGTATCATCATACACCGGGGCGGGTCCCGATCGGCAACGGCAAATCCCGACGGCGAACCCGGCAGAAAAAGTTCCATCGCAAGTCTGCCCACTGAAATCATCGCCATCATCAAGCAACTACCTACCTATCCACCACGAACCCGCCGTCGCATCCCATCAAAGACAACCACAATCATAATCACGATCGCCAACCTCCCCAGCAGCAACTAGGAGAAACGATGTCTTCAGCAGTAGCCATCGGCGCAGGCGTCGCGGTAGCCGCGTTCCTTGTACGTTCCCCAGTCTCTTCACCAGTCCCGTTGCATTCACAGACATCAACAAACTGACGTTCGTATTTTTGTACAGGGCCGAGCAGGTCTTGTAGCCTGGCGCCGCTCCCGCGGAGGCGTCGGCGCGCTCGGCAAGGCTTTCTACAAGGGCGGCTTCGAGCCGCGGATGAACCGGCGCGAGGCGGCCCTGATTCTGTCGCTCAAGTACGAATGAACCCCCCAAAATACGATACGTTGGTATACGGAGAGTACAGGTGCTGACAAGGCGAAAAACAGCGAGAGCAGCATCACCAAGGAGAAAGTACGCAAGGCGCACCGCACGCTGATGCTCCTCAACCATCCCGATCGCGGTGGGAGTCCGTACCTGGCGACCAAGGTGAATGAGGCGAAAGAGTTCCTGGAGAAGAACGCGCAATAGCGTTCCTGCTCGCCCTTTGAAGTTGGTCGACGGGGACAAGAGGTGAAGCTGTACCGGACGAGACTCATGGTTCGATCTCGGGGGGTATGACTGATATGGGCAGGAGATGATGGCGGACGACTGTCCCCATGGCCTTGCGAAGCCGACCCACGGCGCCCATGTGCCCCGGGGCCCCTGGATGCCACTCGACTTTACGCCGTCGACCATGCACGAAACTGTACAACACAAATACATCATACACGCAACATCGTAGCATTTGGCGTTAGGGGCGGAAATGTCTTGGTTTGGGATAGGTTGGGCGGGATCATGTCAAGTCTCGGCAATGCGAGTCTGACGGGGAAATGCCGCATGTTCTGTATCGTTATAAGGTCCTCTGTGTCTGGGTCCGAGCAGGGAAGAGAAGGAAGCTCTGATTTATGGACCGCTAGCAAAGTCAGCGTGGGCTAATGACTCTCCTCTAATATCAGCGTTTCATATCGACATGCAGGGTCTAGCCGATCACCCCACTGCGGTGAATCACAGAGGCTGGACTGCCAGTGGAAAAGCATTCGCTATCTTGGTACTCCCAACACTCCCGTTCCGATTAAGAAGCCCGCTGATACCATATTCAGGGTCCACGAAGTAGTACGGTATCCACCTTGCGTTCTCCAGCATGGATATCACCAGATTGCACCCTCGTTCTCCGAGCTGAAAACGCTGCGGAACGAATCGTCTGGATCACCGCCGTCGTCATCCTCGTTGCTGGTCCACCCTTCTCCCTCGCCATGCTTGAACTCGTTATACGGGATGTGCCTATATGCATCATATCAGTCAGCAAAACCGCTCCCTAGTCCTAAGTGAACTCTACACCTGCACCGCGTCGAACCTACGTTTGTGTCGCTTTTGCAGCAACCTTCTCAAGGCTCTTCAACCGCTTCGCAACAGCCAAGCCGACCATGGCCTGCAAGGTGTAGACGGCGTCGTTGCCGGCATTGTGCAGATGGCGGTAGGGGATGCTGAGGTGGTTGAGGACGCTCGCTAGGCTGGCCGAATCATTGCTCCGGACCAGGTACTGGTGCATCATGCGCGTGTCGACGACCTCAAGCACGTTTCGGACCGCCTCCACGTGATAGGCCAGCAGCTTCAGGTATTTGATGTCGGAGGCTGCCTCGTGGAAGACGAGCACCACAGGTCGCTGCTTGGTCATGCCATCGACTGGGTCGGTCAAGGTCGCGCCTTCGACCAGTTGTTTGAGAATCGGCTCGATTTGGGCTTGTCGGACAAACTCGCTCCGTCTAGGTGAGGTTAGTCTGCGTTGTGACGGTCTTTTGAGTCACAGGGGAGGATTGGAGGGGAGGGGATGGTAAGGACTGACCCAAAACTAAAGCGCTCCGGGCAGCCATGGACGTAGCGTCTGTTCACAGCCCAGGAGTTCTCCTTGACACGGAAGTGACGAGCCCGGATGTATGGAAACCAGTTCTGCCCGCCGTTACCAGGCGCAATGTTCTGGATCTCGGTCGTATCCAACGTGGCTATGCCAACCTCAGTGACGAGGTTCTGGTTTTGCTCCCATGCCTCAACATCAACGGCCAAGAACATGACCGAGTTCTCAGGCTTCACAGAGGTTGGTTCACTGAGATCAAGGACGGCGGGTTTATCAACCCCATCAGCGATCTCAGCAGCCACCACCCTCTGGCGGAGACCTAGGTAGCGCTGGACTCGCTTGATGGACTGACCCCAGGCCTTATGGGACGCAATGCGTTTCGAGCGGTTCCTATCGGACCTCTTCCGACTCTTCCTATCGGCACGGGTCCTCGCGATGAGGTGCTGAAAGTTGTCAAGGTCGGCTTGGGCCACTTTGGATATGTCATCATCCTGATGGGGCCCTGGGGTCGATTTGACGAGTTTTCTGAACGAAGCCCCGTTGCTTGAGCGACCCAAAAACCGCGGCCTAGGGGTGTTCCCGAAACCGAACGTCATTTTGAATCTTCCCTCGTTTCTGCCAGGAGGGATGGTAAGCTGAGTGTCGAGCTTGGCATTGACGGCATCCAGGACATGCTGGAATTGGTAAGTGGGTACCAAAATCACAGCTTTATCGATGTTCATTTGGGGCGGCGCGTAGATGTAGTAGCTGATAATCGTCAGTTGCGGATCGTGAAAATGGGCGTGACGACCTACAGATCCCAATCGCACTTCTGATGCAGAGCTTTGACCGTAAAGAAAGGGGCTGCCTTGACGAGATGGTCAGCATACACCGGTCCAAGCCGAATCGATATAGGGTCGAGAGACATACACGGCTGCCGTTCACTTTCCCTACGAACATGTCCGGGTAGCTCGTGACAAGCCTCCACGCCACAAAGACGTCTCCCTCGGACGAGACGTCGCCCATGGCAAGTCCAGTCTGCTTCCACTTGACCTTCTCCAACTTCTCCAACGGCCGATTCCGCGGAATTTCCTGGTCTTCCACCAAATGCTGGCGCGTCCGGTCGACGGAGATGCCGTACTTGGCGCGCTCAGCCTTAGTGAGCTTGTGGTGGTTGAGAACCATTGGTGCCGAGTCATCCGACGCATAATCGGCAGCTTCGTTCTGGTCTTGAGTCGCGAACGACGACTCGGCGATCTTGACGACTTTGTCTTCGGGGGGGATGGCCCGCCATGCAGAGGGGTTGAAGCCCTCCCAGACTGCGTCGTCGGCGGTGAGGGCCTTGAGGCTGCGCAGGTGATCGTTGTCCTCCATGCTGGGTCGGCGCACGAAGTGCTGGTCGCAAACTGGCAGGTCGGTATGAGGGATTGAGTGTAAAGGCAAAAAAATACTAAATCCGACCTATCATGTTGGTGACCCAAGAAGGTCGATTGAGACAGGGAAGCAATGGGGAAGGAAGAGGTTCTCCACGTCGATTGAGAAACTGAGAGGTTAGGGTCACGGTGAAAAGTGAAATACACCAGACTGCGGTGACTGCACCGGTGCAAACGGAAAAGGAGTGTTTGAAGCAAGTGCGGTCGAATCAACATGCCGGAAGGTGCGTTCCCCGGCGAGGACAGTCACAAAATCCCACTGGCTTGCTTGGTGCCGGCAAACCGATAACCGTTCAAATAACCCCATCCACCGTACTAAAGGTCGAAATGGCGTCTGATGATGTACTTGTGTGCTGTCTGTATCCCCAATCTGGTTTGCACAGCACAGCTTGCAGACATCAAGTATATAGGGATATGTAAACAAGTGAACGGGTTGCCAAGGTTGATGGATTAGCGATTCCAAAACTGTTCGAATCGGAACACGCGACAGACGCGTCATTTACAACGTCATTTGCAACCGAAGGGATATACATATACAGGTATCAAAGGGACAGGGCTGAGGCGCGGTTTAAGTCCTGCCATCTCAATACTGTACGGTAATTATCGTTAGTGACATATTGGATACAGACGTCTGGGCAGCTCCATATGCCATCCACGAATTGCTCCTGGAGATGTTGGACGGACGCAAGTGTGTCTCAGGTTTCTCACCCATGCACCACGGACCAGGTATTCAACCAACGGAAGCATGCCGCCAAAGTCGCGGTAACGATGTGGACTTAGGCCGCAAGGAAGCACGAGAACTGGGTTTAAATTTGCCCCAAATTTTAACGTCGTGCGTAGGCAATGGGTAAGCTAGGCCGGCTGGCCATGCAACAGCCCGATCTCCCGGTCTAGATCTCATCTGCGTAGAGGTAAAGCCCACGGTCCTCAAATGAGGCACTCAAGCATCGTCTGCGCATCACCATGAGGACAGCCTAGCCCAGTAAGTGCATTAAGCTTTTACAGCTCATCGTTACCAAGCTAGAATGCCAATTTCTTTTTGCTCACCAGCAACAGATGACCAGACATTAGGTGGGTACGACACAGCCAAATATCACAGAGCCCGTTCCTTAGCCACGTCACGTCGCAAACTACACGTAGCCAGCAGTCAGCAAACACCTTAGGGCCTCAAATAATTGAAAACTTATACTTACCGCCTTGGCCTCCTCAGCTGTGACCTCCGAGACCTCTGACTCATCCTGTGTGATCAAACTGAGATGACCCCCAATGATATGCTTAAACCACATCTCCCGGCGATCGCCATTGAGCTCGCCACGCAATATACTCTTCTTCAGCCCAGTCAGGAACTTGTTGTACATTGCCGGCTCTTCTAAGTTGATGAGCTCCTCGCGCATCACCCGGAGATTTTCAGCAGCCCGGGCATAGAACAGATCCGCAAAACTGTCCTGGATAAGCTTGCGAACGATCTCGCCCATCTGCTTCGCTGCGCTCTCGACCGTCGCGTCATCCTCTGCCGTGGCCAGAATCTGCTTGAATTCGGGTATCGCGTTGTCTATCGAAATGGTCGTGCGCTTGCGCTCGCCCAGCAGGGCATCGACATCGAGGCCAGAAAGCGGTTTGACCGGCTCCTTTCTGCCGCGCCTGCCTTGTGCCTTGGCAGGGACTGCATCGTCATGTGAGCGAATGCTCTTGGATAACACGAGAATGATGAAAACAGACCTTTCTTGATTTCGGCCGCGTCAACCAGGGCCTCGATCTCCGACTTTGCCTTCTGAATCAGCTTCTCGGGAGGCTTGGAGTAGCGAAGGAGGATCTCGGCTGGCGGAGCAATAGGTGCCTCTGGATTTACAGCACGAGCGCGGATGGCCTGGTTGATGCGGTGGATAGTCGGATTGTACAGATCGTCGATCGGTGCGTATTCCGCCGGTTTACTGGGCAATGTCAGTCCCACTGCACCTAGGAGATCTCTGCAACCCGGCATACCCCTCATCGTCAACATCAAACCCAGACAAATCCATGGCATCAACAAAATCGCTCATGGCCTGCTTCAAATCCTCCGACGGCAGCAGCCGATGTTCCTTGATGACGCTGCCGGTTACGGTAAGCACCTTGTCCAGGGGAGGGAACTGATAGCTGCGGACATCTTCAGCAAACGGAAGCGGCACGTCGTAGAGACACTCAAAGTCGTCCTCGATGGCGGGGTTCGGCTTGAGTAGGAAGATCTGTGGCTGAGAGTCGTCTTTCTGGACGTATCTCGCCACGGCATAGGACTCGAGCTCATGTAGCGCGTGGATGAGCGCTGAGAGGCCCAACTCGGCTTCCTCATTGTGCTTTTGCGCAACGATGATGCCGGTCTCCCCCATGTTGATGAACTGGCTGTACTATCATCCAGCTCAGCATTCAGGTGCTAATGTTAGAGGCGATATAACTTACACTGCTGAACGGGACGAACCCAAGAATAGTGAAGGATTTCTTTGTGTTGAGTTTGGTGATCGCCATGTCGGAATCGCTAATGTGCACGACGGTCCGGCCGTACATGTAGCCCTTCTCAAGCTCTTCAGGGTCAACGTCGCGTTTCCCACCGGGGGCCTCCGGATCGTCGACCCGATAGGTGCGCATCTGCTTGACGCCGGAGAACTCGGTGCCGCCCATCTCGGTATCCTCGTCGAGAGTTTCGGACTGGGAAGGTCCTCCACGCCCTGGGTTGATAACCACAGTGCTTGCGGCTGGGGGCATCGCGCGCTTGGTTTTGAAATAACGCTCTACATGGATGCTCAATGCGCTCTCGTATTTGCTGGGGTCTCCGAGCGTGAGCGGGCCATCGTAGGCCTTGAAGGGTCTTACGGGCTTGATGCGAGGGATAGCCAGCTCCTCGACAGCCTGGGCCATGGTTCCGAAAACCCCATTGTTGCACTGGTCAACCAGTTTCCGAAGTATTTTCTCGTTCTTCCGCTGCGCCGAGTCAAAAAGGGTTTCCATGTGCAAAGAATTAGTCCAACTTACCTTTGCTTTGGACTTGTCTTCCTCTTTGAAGCCGTAATCTGGATCGTCAAAGTCGATGCCACTGACAGTGTCAGCCTGGCCGCGGAGCGACAGCAGTAGCACTTACATCACTATCAGCTCTATGTTGGAATCATTAAGCCGGTTGGCAACGTCCTCTAGCGACTCGTCGTCAATTGGCGACTCGGCGTTCGTGACCAGGATGATCTTCCGGTTGTACTTCAGCTTCTTGGTGAACGCCTCGATCATGGATAGAGCTACCACGATGGCCGAAACGGCATCTCCTCCGTGGCTATGCGAAGGCTGAATCAACGAGCGAAGATCCCGTAGCTCGCTCATGGTCATTGGTCCAATTTCTTGGAGGACCGAGATGTTCTCGTAGCCTTCCAGCCCTTCGCAGTCCTGTGCATTGTCTGTCTCGTCGGTATTCAAGGCCACAACGCCGAGAGTCCAGGTCTTGCGGCTTGCCGCGACTGTAGTTGAAATTTTGTCCCAGACATAGCGCATGCCGAAGTCGAGATCGGACTCGTCGCGGCCGTTATGGCAGTCGGCCATCGACTCGCCCAGATCCACCACGTACACGGTCGCCTCTTTGTCCGCCATTGTCGAGGATTGCGATTAGAATCGCGATTGACTGTGAGAGAAAACAATCAAGGAAGATTGGACGCACAGCATAGAGGATCCTGAAACGCAAATGAATTTATTCTGCGCGCCATGGCTCATATCTCAGGCAGCACAGGCAAGCAAACGGACGACCCTCGCGTTGAGCGTTGCTGCCTCGCGCGGGCACATGACCGCGCGTCATGGCAATGATCTCACCCCTGCTGCTCAGATCCACCCCATTGCATCACCGCCAAGACGGTTACGCGCATCATACAACGGAACTCAAAGCCAACTTCAACCGCAATCATCAAGGGAATTGAGAGATTCAACATTCCACTCATCCTGCTCTTGGATTATATGTACAAAAAGCGTTTTGTGCTCTTCAAATTGGAAGTCGAATATCAAAACCTGAGATAGGGAAAATCCCGACCAACCCACGATGAGTCTGCTCTCGCCCGCTCCTTATCACATTCTTAGGTATGCTAACTCCGGACTCAATTTCCCTCCTTCTATCCTCTCCTCCCACAGATTCTTTTTGCTCACTACCTGGAACTCTGAACAAGCTATGGCACCCTGCTGGGAACTACCTTCTTCCACGTAAGCCGTTCCTCTCCATCACCACACCGCTCCATCGCCCCTCGGGCCGTCTAACACGCCAGTCTAGACCTTCGTAGGAGGCATAATCTCGTTCCAAATCCTCCCCCGACCTCAGTTCGCCGCCCTTATGTCCAAGCTCTTCCCCGTGTATTTCACCATGCAAACGGCGCTCCCGGCCGTCATGGCGATCACCTACCCAGCAGGCGGCGTGGCCGGCGTGCTGGACCCGTCGAACCGGTGGAGCGTGCTGGTGCCGATGGCGGGCGCGTTCCTCTGCGCGCTGGGCAATCTGGCGGTTGTCGGCCCGGCTACGACGAGGGTGATGGACGAGAGGAGGCAGCAAGGTATGGAACAGAGAAGCAATATTCTCTTTCTCTGCTCTGTGATTCAAGAAGAGTGAAGGCTCACAGCAGAATAGAGAAGAAGGACGGCAAGAAGTCGTATGACGCGCCGCCGCATTCTCAGGAGATGGTGGCTCTTAACAAGCAGTTCTCCATGCTGCACGGCATTTCGTCGCTGTTGAACCTGGGAACGTTCATCGCGACCGTCGTCTACGGGTTTTCGCTGTCGTCCCGGCTGTTTTAAAGTGGAAGCTGGAGACGCCGTCGTTGCCGGTGCACCGATACTAGTTACTATTCTCTATCTATGCATCCTCTCCAGAATAAAACGTGGAATTACAAGTCATACGGCCAGCGGGGTTATCGATGTCCGCTGCCAGACCCTCCCTCAACACCAAAACAGCGAGGAAAAAGGAAACACAGGCCCTCCTGCTTCGGTTCTGTCGCGCCCGAATCTTCTTTTCCCAAAAGATGAAATGTGTCGCTCGAATACACTGCAAGACCAAAACCGAAAACTAAACCCGTTGACGCCGAAAGTGATGCACTCTCTCAATGTCCCCAAAACGAATTCTCTAGCCAAGGCGGGCGGACGACTACTTGCAATTACCCACGGACGACAGGAAGAACGGATCGATGACCGATCGACCGATGACACTCGATGTCAAACCCCGCTCCTGAACCCCAAGAGAAAGAAAAACCTCAGAAGGAATCACCGCTTATCCGCAGCCTTCCCCTTCGCCCCAACCCTGGACTCGAGCTCCTCCTTCGCCTTCAGCAACTCCCTCTTCGTCTCCTCCCGCGCCTTTAGAACCTCCTCCTTCAGCCGCGCCTCGACAGCGCTGGGGTCCACCGCCTTGGCGTGCTTGACGTAGTGGCCGAGCGAATACTTCAGCGGTTGCCGCGCAAGCAGCTCCTCCAGGCTCGGCTCGTCCGCCGGCTTCGGGTAGGAGCGCGACATGGGGTCCAGCGCGACGACCGCTGTTGCTGAGCGCCGGGGCGAAGGTCTCTTATCTTGGGCGTCGGAGGTCGGCGAGGGCGGCGTGGTGTGTGTCCTCTGTGGCTGCTCCCGTTGTTGCATTTCAGAGGGGGCTGTTGATCTGGTTGATGCCGCCGACGACGCGGAGGGCCGCCGCTGCAGTGAATGCGATGAAGGTGACGCGGGCGGGGAATAGTCCCGCTCGCTGGGTGGCAAGACCGAGATGGAGGACTCAGCTGGGGATGGCATGGGCACTCCCCGGCCGGACGGTGATGTTGACGACAAGTAGTCGCGTTCGGAAGGTGGCGGGTTGGAGGAGTCGGGTGGCATTGTATTAGGTGATTGCCGCGCGAACGACGATGTGAACGAGGGCATTGTGAGGTCTGATTGTTTGGCTTTTGTCGTCTCGGTCGGTTGGGGAAAAAATGCGGATGAAAAGAGTGACGGCGTGTCTTGCGGGGATGGATTGCGCGAGGCGGGAGGGGAGAAGAAAGAGTAGATGGCTTCCCAGGTGAACCCCATTTTGCCAGTGCGTTCAGACCCTGGATCTGAGCCCTACTGTGTACCTGATCTTTGGCAGTCTGCCGGGTCTGTAAACCCAGGGTCTTCCCTGCGGACTTTAAATCCCCGAAAGATGTGGGAAGTCGCTCGCTGCGTCGCCACCAGTAGGACCCCCACGGTATCCACTCCACTTGGCCTTGGGGTAGTCTCGTGCGTGACTTGTTGAGTTGAGAGCTGTGAACGCACAGAAACAGGCACCGACAGCTAGTCAAAGCGTCGAGGCGGGGAAGGAACGATATACGGGAGCCAAGTGAGCGAAATAGGGGACCAAAAGAGTGAAGCAAGAGGCGGGTCTGTTGTCGTAGTTCCCGGGTCTCGGTCGCTAATGCAGCCGGGAAAACAAATAACTCAGGGAAGTTTCACCTCCTTCGGTGATTGGAGTTGTCTGGCTGCTTGGTGATCGGTCTTCTCTTGCTCCCGGTATACCCAATTACGGTATGTATGCAGCTTTGAAGTCGACACTAGCTGATGCCCCGGATTTGTAGGTCGATGATGCTCGGTGTCCGAGAGAAGCAGCCAACAACTTTCGTATGGAATATGTACAACTCAAAAGAGGTAACCCCGAAAGCTGGGGATCTCCCGGAATGGGAACGAGGGCGGTGGCCGAGAATATATAATAGTTTCCCATCAAAGCCTCCGACGGTGGACCGGTTGACGACCCAATATCCACGCTCATCTCTCATACTGGCCACATGGGCCAGCCAGGCAGACCGGGAGGCTCTCCCGAGGCCCCGTCCAGGGGTGCTGACTCCAGGTGCATCTCCCGTGGAGATCGCCTTATTATCCCAGCAGGCTTAATAAGGGACGAGCCTGCGGCGCTGCCTGCGAGATTAGCGGCCTTGGCGATTCGGGGTCTGTCCGTGGCCTCTGACAGGTCATCGTGGCCCAAAACGGGACCGTTGGACCAGCTGAGGGCCTGATCAGCTCGCCAGAGTGGTATGGTGTAAAGAGCAAAAGGCCCTGAAAGTCGCCCTGAGAGCCCGAGACCCCCCATGTCTCATCCACATTTAGAGGTAGGCTTTGTCAGGTTTCAAACCCCACGCCCGAAAACGGGGGTAATCTTGCACAATGCTGCAATTTCGCAGATTGGTCAGGTGAGCATTCTGGAAGCCATCAAGCTCGGGGCTCGTGGCTACCCTTGCGGCTAACCGCGCTAATGCTACCTGCTAGTAACCAGGTCCGTGGGACGCCGCCGTCAATCTGCCGCTGCACAACCTACAACTAAAAATTGGAGCTTCCTGTCCGCTTGATTGATGAATGTGAGATGACTCAGCATTCTACGCTGTTCTTTGCTAGGGCTTGAATCCCATGATACACCTTGTTAGGGGAAATCAAATATACAATCTCGCTCATATACTACACAACATTACTTCGCTGACAAGAATGTGCTCCGCACAATGTACATAATGCTGCACAGCTTGCAGTTTCTACCACAGTATGCGACCCCTTTTCTCCCCGAATTCATAACAACCTGGAATCCCTGCTCTAAACAGTCCCCAGGTGGACCCCGGTGTCTCTCCCACGTCCCCAACACATCACGAGAATCTGACAGTCTGTGCCACATTCCTCCCCACACTCATCCCGCAAGTCAGTTGTTGGCCACCTTCTGCGACGCCCAACCTTGAACCCCGTCGGTAGTTGCTTAACTGCCGATCCCGGTGTCTGATATGTTCTCTGAGCTTTCCGGAATAGGGAGTCTGCTCGTCTTCTGCAGTCACCTCACTTCTGTTTCTCCTTCTCCTTCTCCTTCTCCTTTTGTCGCTGTTTCTCGGCGAGCTCGCTGGTCCGAATGATCTTGGGCTTCAGGGCCGGTGTCTTATAAGCGGAGAGCCGCTTCGGAGCAAACATGCCAACCTTGCGCTGATACTCGCTGTATTCGGGATACTTCCCGCCCGTGATCTGCTCAGTGAGCCACGTCGAGCCTTGGAACAACAGGATGAGAAACGAGGGACCCAGGCCAGCCCAGCTATACAGGGTTTTGGTCGCGTAGCAGGTCCACTGGTAGAGCAAGAACCAGATGGTCTGCTCAGCCGCGAAGTTGGGATGCCGGCTGTATCCCCACAGGCCGGAGGTGAGGAAGCCCCGGTCAAGGTCGGCTTGCTTGAAGCCCCGCGGGACCCTGCCGGTCTCTTTGAACTGCTTCTTTGCTGATTGGTAGGCTTCCGGTTGTGAAGGGTCAGCTTGGTCCCGTCTTTTCAAGGGGGGTCACTCAGTCAATCATACCCCATTGCTGTTCGTCGGCAATGTACTCTGTCAGGATGAGTCCAAGCTCCATAGACAGAGAGGCGAGATCAGCGCTGGTCAAGTTGGGCTCAATGGTTGATGCGAGCAAGATCTTGTAGACGGGCGCGGCAATCAGAAAGAGCAAGATGCTCTGCATGAAAGAGACGAAGGTCCAGTTGAAGACGTGGAATGCCACCTTGGGTACACGCTGTCGGACGAGCTCCCTGGCAAGTGTCAGCGCGACATCTACAGGGGAGGTAATCATACCTACCATCGATAGTCCTCGTGGCCGATATTGTAGCCCCCCTTCCTCCAGTAGTTGTACGTGAGACGAACCTGGTCAAAGGTCCATCCCGTTAGTGAGCTTCCTTTACTACAATCCCATGCCCAGCTTACACTCCATAGCGTGCTGAAGAGCAGTGCTGCCTCAATACGCCTGGTAGGAAGCCCAACCAGGCGTGCCCATAGATCGAAGTGGGCTATGTACAACGTCGGCAAGAGGCTCCAGCAGCGATCAACCTGTGAATAGTTGCGATTGACTTCGGCGACCACGAGGAATACCGCACCAAGAAACACAGAAAGGGCAAAGCCAGAAATGAGAGGGTTGGTTTGCATGTAAACATTCAACAGACTCTCTTGGCCCGTCAAGACCTCATGCAACTTGCCGGGGAGGTCATAAAGTTGGGGAACGAATGGTTTCACCGTCTTGGTGAAGTCGGCGCAGTCTTCTAGAGCGCGGAGGTGCGGAAGGGCCATGCTGAGTCAAGTACGCCGCTTCGAATCAGTAAGGTCTGTTCAATGGTTTCATGAGTCCTACACAACTGTGTAGAGTGTCAGAGAGTGTCTTCTCCCCTTGGTCACCCAAGTTTGGAGCTCAGTTTGCAGTGTAGGCGTCATCGTTCTATCCTGTGGTACTAGCAGGCCACCACAACTTGGCCTTCGTCCGTTTCCAGAAACGGTGGGCGAAAACTCGGAAGCCCGCGGTTGATTGGCAAAAAGTGTTAAGCGCATCTCGGCGCAACTGCCAACGGTACCGCGTCCTTACGTGGGTCTGTCACGAAGCGGCAAAAGAAATGCAGCTGAGGGGAGCTTCAGTTATCCGGTACATGCATACGCTAGGTATTATGAAACTAACGGTAAATTACATAGCTGTAATCGTTCCTAACCAGGTGTGTAATTAACATGCAGTACCGTATTTTGGATTTCATAAGACGCACAGCTGATGTTGCCCAGACAAAGTTGGCGACCGTTTCAGCATCAAGTTGGCCGCGACGCGCTGGCAGGTCAGAAAACACGCCAGACATGAGCGCCAATAATTGATGGAAACTCGACTTATGATGAATGTCTTTAGAGACCCATTTCCTCCCATGAAGTATCGCGTGCCGTAGTTACAGACTGGGAACCAGCAAGCGGAACGTCTTGCGTTCTTGTTCAGGCCACTGCCATTTCCTCCAGCTTCGAGCTTTCCTCTCAGTCCGGTCGTGATGCCGATATTTGAGGACTTCTTCGACGACTCATGATGCATATACAGCTTGAAGCAAAGAAGGTGGGCTTTCGTCGCAACCCACAGCTTGCCTAGGAAAATAACGAGTGCGGCAAGGCGCTTGTCGGTCTGCGATTCTCCCTGCTTTGGCTCCGTCAACACGCCCGTTACCATTCAAGCCTGCCTCCTCAGTCGTCGACAGCCATGACGCGCATTCTCTGTGTGGCTGAAAAGCCCTCCATTGCAAAGGCAGTTGCTGGTCACCTTTCTGGTGGTCGTTACCAGACCGTGCGTCCTCTTCTTCCCCTTCCTCCTCGCCTTGTATCTGCGACGCGGCTAACGTTCGCATAGAATAACACGCGCGATGCATACATCAAAAACTACTCGTTTGATTTCGACTTCGGTGGATCGTGGGGACACTGCTCGGTGACTATGACCGCCGTCAAGGGTCATCTCACGGCAGTCGAATTTCCCCAGGACTTCAAGTCGTGGGAGTACCCACCGCCTGACCGTCTGTTTGACGCACCCGTGCAGACGGTAGTTCCAAGTGTAGGGAATGCTGCGCAAAATCAAAATTATGCGGCTTCGATACTGACACCTCGACAGGATAACAAGCACATCGCCAAGAACATCGAGGACCAGGCAAGGCGTGCGAGTACACTCGTCATCTGGACAGATTGCGATCGCGAAGGCGAGCATATCGGCAGCGAGATCCGGGATGCTGCAAAGAAGGGCAACGCCCTGATACAGATCAAGCGGGCCCGGTTTAGCAACATCGAAAGAGCGTAGGTCATGGTCCCTCATTCGGCGAATATTTATCGTGCTGAGCATGGTGTGTAGGCACATATTGTCTGCCGCCAGACGACTGGTTGCCCTTGATGAGAAACAGGTAGACGCTGTCTCTGCCCGCATCGAGCTCGACTTGAGGATCGGCTACGCGTTCACCCGGTTTCTGACGCTGAGCCTACGGACCCTTGGAGGGCCCATGTCCCAGCTCACGATCAGCTATGGTGAGCACGATATTTGACGTGAACCATTCAAACCCCCTAACTTGCATAGGGTCTTGCCAATTTCCGACGCTCGGGTTCGTCGTAGACCGGTACTTTCGCGTCAAGAACTTTGTCCCCGAGGCCTTTTGGGGAATGAAGGTGATGCATGAGAGAGACGGGATCAAGGTCAGCTTCAACTGGTCCAGACACCGCCTATTCGACCGCATGGCGGTTGTTATCCTTTACGAGAGATGCCTCGCGGCTAGGACCGCAAAGGTCATTAAGGTCCAGGAGAAACCAACCAAGAAGTGGAAGCCGCTCCCTCTCACGACCGTCGAGCTGCAAAAGATGGCCACCCGGTTCCTGCGGATGACGGGTCAACAAGCCATGACGGTAGCCGAGAAGCTATATAACAAAGGGTTCATCAGTTACCCCCGTACCGAAACGGACCGCTTCGACAAGGGGATGGACCTCCGGGCGCTCGTGAGGAGACAAACCCAAGACAACAGATGGGGCCAATTTGCACAGAACCTGGTAGACGGCGCTTTCCAACAGCCCCGCCAAGGCAGACACGACGACAAAGCCCATCCACCGATCCACCCTATTACCTACGCTGCCCCAACGGCACTCGACGACAGCGAGAGGAGGGTCTACGAGCTCGTCACCCGCCGCTTCCTCGCCTGCTGTTCCGACGACGCCAAAGGCATGGCAACAGACATCGAGATCCTCTACGGGGAGGAGACCTTCAACGCGTACGGCGTCATCGTCCTCGAGCGCAACTACCTCGACGTATACCCCTACGAGAACTGGACGGGCACGGCCGAGCTGCCGAAGTTTACGATCGGAGAGCGGTTCGAGCCCACCGAGGCGATGATCACGGAGGGCAAGACAAGCCCGCCGGGGTACCTTACCGAGGCTGATCTCATCGCGCTCATGGACGCGAACGGGATCGGCACAGACGCTACGATGGCCGAGCATATCGAGAAGATACAGGAACGGCAGTACGTGAGGACCGTGGAACGCGGCGGCGGAGGCGCGAATCAGGCCGAAAACGAGGACGACGATGCGGAGCCTCCCGCGGCGAGAGGCGGACGCGGAAGGGGGAGAGGCCGCGGGCGCGGGGGGTCACGGGGCGGGCGTGGGGGAGGATCGAGCCGTGGAGGGGGGCGGTCGGGCGTGAGGGAGTTTATCCCTACCAGTCTTGGAGTCGCTCTGATCGAGGGATTCGACCGGATGAACTTCGAGACGAGCCTCGGCAAGCCTTTCCTCCGCAAGGAGATGGAGCTCAAAATGAAGGCGATATGCGAGGGCCGCACGACCAAGCGTGCCGTCTTACATGAGAGCTTGAACCAGTATCGGCAGGTTTATGATCACTCTAAGGCAGAACTCGCCGTTCTCAAGGCAGTGAGTGGCTCGCAGCGACGCACCCTCTGTGTTTCACATCTGTCCCTGGCGTTTTGCTGAGCTGACTTGGTGGATAGGCATGCAGACAATATGTCTTCCAGAACGGAGCATAGCGAGCCAATCCATCGAGTTGACGTCTTCAGGGCGACCTGCATAATGGTGGCTTCGAGGATGCGGGGAGAGTGGCACCCTCCAGACTAAACCCCCAGCCAACGCGTGAGTCGGCCCCCCTTGCACAAAGTGGAAATCAGTTGATTGAGGGAAATGGAGACCAGTCACGATGCAGCGTGGGGAGCGGAATCTCATGCTGGTGTGGTGGTGCAGATGGGGGACTTGGGCTGCTATGGCCCAACGACGGGACCGGGTTTACCTCGTCCGATAGTCGGATGCAGCTATCGGCAATCCTTGGTGAGACACAAAATGCAAGAGTTGCAGAGTAACAGAGCACCGAAGAGCCAGTTGTTACACAGGGTTGGCGTTTTTTCAACCACTCAGTTGGGACCGTGATGCAGGCTCATGGACAGACTCGGGAGAAGCGGCGGAGAGCCGGTCCACACCCTCGGGCGGCAACGGGTTCGTGTGACTCGTGTGAGAGGGGACACCCCGCAGTCAACAGGAATCACGTCTCGATTTGTGCACTTGTTTCGGAACCGTCGATAGGGTTGATGTTGTCCAAGCCCTTGCGGCGCGCGGAGGGGAAGCTCTTCGGGCCAGCGGACTCCACATCGCGTCAGTGGATCACTGTCGGAGTCCGGGCCCTTATCTGACTACTCCGTCCGAATCGCCCTGGGGAAGCCGATCTGGGGTCTTTCTAATTTCCAGGATCACCCCTCTCGACTTCACTTGTGCGCCCCGGCCCAGGGGTGGCGACAGGAACGCGACTCGAGCAGCCCCTGATTTGGGGTTAATAAACCCTCTTGTTGTGGTTGAGCAACAGACGGATGACACCTGAATTCGAGAATCGAATGTTCTATCCGTCTCTGGAGGCAAAATTCCAATCATGTAAGGTAGCGAACATAGGACGGAGGGGTCAGCTGGGCTCAAGCCAGCCAAGGGCGGTGCAACCCAAACCCAATCGGAAACACCATCTTGGACAATGTGATGTGAGCATTCGAGGCTCATTACGCAACAAACTTTGCGGGAATATTTGCCATTTCACTGTCATTGTGTGGGAGCTAATCTGGGCAAGGTTGGCATGTCGGCCACTGCTTGGGCAGGAGCGGGGTGATATATCGATCCAACTCTCGAGAATGAAAATGGCTTCATCTAAAATTCAGTCTACTTCAGCTAGTATCACCGTGCAGGGGCTCATGGTGGCTTATCAAGGACACATGACCAGGGGTCGGATTCTCGTTGGTGGTTGGCTGGGGGTGGAAGAACAGACGAAAGAGACACAAGGCAGGAATCTGAGATGTTAGTGGATAGGACGAGTAAAGCGCACAAAGCAGGTCTTCCAGGTTTGTCCGGTGCACGTGCGATCGGACGCCGTCATCGTGCCGGGCAGGTACATCCAAGGCACTCTGACATGTGGAATGCGACAAAATGGCAGGACAGATGCGACTTCGCACTGTGCCTGTATTGCTGAGATCCACAACTCTTCATCATTCTGGATTCGCACAAATTGAACTCTTCACCGAAATTTAGTAACCCTGGTAGTTGCCGTTGGAATCTAAGTTTTTAAGACCAGACACACTCAATCAAAGCCTGCACTGATGGAAGGACTGAAACTTGAATGGGAGGGCGAGGCCACCTCTCCCCTTTGTCACGACTCTGATGCGCTGTGCCGGCGGCACGGTATAGTGACCAGGTCGAAGTTGCGCACCAGTGAAGGTTCCTTCTCTCCCATGTTGCTCACAAATGGCACAGAGGGCAGAGAGACCCACACTTATCCCGTTTTGGGTCACTTAACTGCAGCCGGGACGGTCCCGGTACCCAGTGCCAACTGAGAATTGGCTGCAAGCATCAGCAACACCGCGCTGCGAGGCACCGTAACTGCCTTGCCGGCAGCGGTATCCTAATTGTACTTCCCTGGATTAGTACAAACCTTCCATCCGACGCTTGCCCAGGCACACACCGGGCCTTTATTACTTGCCCTGGTCTGCCATTCCTGGCTCTGCTCCTTTCTCTTGCCTCTCCAAAGCAACAACAACACGCAATTCTAACCACTCGACTTTACAGTGAGAGTGTCATCTCTGTCGCAGAAGATCATCCGCAGCAGCTCTGCCATTTTGCCCACCGCACTTTTGTCCGACAGCCTCGTCTCCGGCCAGAAGTTGTTTATCCAACAATTGCTTCAGACATCAGTGAGTGTGACTCAGATCTCGTTCCGGGTGGGAGAACACTCCATCCCAGCCACACCCGCCACCGGCCATCGCTGCCAGCCATGGCTCTTACGCCCAGCGGCAGTCAGCGCCGATCAGCGCGCTGCACCGTGTCTGCCTCAGGAAGAAGCGCTAACGGTCGGTCGCGCCGCATTGCAGACCCGTCTCGAAGCAAGTCAAACCCTAGAACTGTCAACATGGCAACTATGGCATCTGCTGTCCGCGATATCGCGACGACCCCCGGCCGAGACAACTTAACTGCTGTAGCGGCTCGGAGTGTCCCTGTGGCAACCCATCCGACCACCCTCCCTACTCCCCCGAACTCCATATCGCCCTCGCTGCCTCCGCATGGGCTGAAGGCCCAGCTGATGCGGGCACGCCTCGACTCGATCGACTCGGACCTGGATCTACTGGACAGCAGGGAGGAACACCACGAGGGTGCCGAGTCGCCGCCGTACGACTCGTCCGGCGCCATCACCTCGGCCATGCTGGCCAAGTTCCATCTGCCGGAGATTCTGCTCAACCACGGTCCGCTGCCGATCCGTCATTTGATGGGCTACCTCACTACTTCGGTCCCGGGCTTCGCGGGAATCCCGCCGGCGAAGGCGCGCAGACTCGTCGTGGGGGCTTTGGAGGGAAAGGGAAGTGGCAACGAGGGTGGTGGGCTGGATGGTGACGTGGAGTTTGTGAAGGTGGGCTGGGGTCGATGGGATGCTAAGCGTCGCGGCCAGCCTGGTCGGGATGGGACAGCACGCCGTGCATCGCCTGGCGCCCATCCGAACAGCATACCCATCAGCGGCACCGCCCGGTGGAACACAGACAGGTCACGGCTTGGCGCAAACCTCGGGTCGAGCCTTGGCGCGTTTTCGTCAGCAGCTTTCTCCCACGACGACCGCTTCATGGACATGGACATGATGGACCACGAAGCCGACAAGATGTCGTTGGATGGGTCCGGATCGGCGTCCTGCTCCGAAGCTCCCGAAGACGACGATATGAGGAGGCACAACGACGACCCGGAAGACGCGACCGACGACGAGGACTGGGCAGCGGTCGGCGCTGCGGCGCTCCGTGCGTCGTCGTACCAGGCCCGGTCCAACCAACAACACTTCCCTTTCAGTACTGTACATACTTCGGGCGGAGCCGGTATACGCTCCTTCTCAGCGGGGATGGCACGTCCGCCGCAGCTACGCACGCCCAACAACCCTGACATTCCAGCATCGGCGTTCGGACCTGTTACCCCCGACGCGCAGGAACGCGAGGCTGTGGAGGCTCTTCTTCGTCTTGGATCTATGTAATATCACCAACGTCTACTCGCATACACCACACTCTGCATGGCATTGGCTCGGCGTTTTCAACAAAGGGGCGGGGCATCATCTTCTTATCACCATTGGCAGCAACAACAACCATCACCGGGCGTGGGGGAATATTTGGGTTCTAGGATTCTGGGCTTAGGGGACCTGACTGGCTTGGGAAGTCCCTTTTTGTTTCATGGTTTGGTCCGATCTGGGTTCGGTCCCTGGCGCAACTCTGGTTGGTGGCTGGGAGAAATGGAATAGGACTGGATTACATTTGGAGGCGGCGCCCTCCATCATCGGCGCCTATGCGTCTTGGATCGCCTGTCAAGTCGACGCACGAGCCGTCACATTATCTAGGCGGCCACAAGGCGTCCTGGCCTACACCCTGTTACACACATGCACAGCATCACGAACGGATCAACCATCGCAACTCATCAATATTCTCGACACTCTCCACGGGAATCAGTCTGAACCTTCATTTTCACGGCATTGGTTGAAGGGTTAACCGCGGCCTTCCCCCGTCGTCCGCACCGCATTCCACGACCGGTTGGTGTTCACTACGCCGACCTTTCCGCGGTGGTTCCATGCCCACCGGCCGAACCGTTAGCGGCTCATGACCGCACAAGAAGCTCAACGTTGCCATATCTATATAAGGCTTTTGTAATAATGAAGGAATGAGTGTTGGTTCCAGCCACCAACCAAATGTGAGGAGAGAAATAAAATACCTGAATGGACCTTGAGACATTGGATTGTTCCTCGTGCCCTCGGTTTCTTAGGGGGGACGTAACGAGACAGCCACCGTCTTATGCACTTTGTTTTGATATACCCTTCATGAGATAGAATTCATCTCTTGTTTTATACCCCCAACTCTTCTTCTACTCACACTCACGCTACTTTTTCGTCTTGGCCGCATATTAGCATTCAGGTTGAGATACCGTCATGGAGGTCCACTCTGGTGCTGGGCGTTTAGGTTAGGATGCTCTTCGTTAGGTTGGATTGTACTTTCCGGAATGAGAGGACCTGGTGGGATTATTGGTTACACCAGGTCTTTGTTACTTAGGATGTGAGGGCGGGACAGGAATGGGCGCTTCATAGGGAGCGAACGATCCGTCTCCGCTCTGGCTTTTGATCTCTCTTCGGGTCTCTCTCTACTTGACGGCTTCTAAGTTCGGCTTGATCCTTTCGAGAAAAGGAGAGAGAACTACCTACGGGAGGGCATTCATTACACATCATCGGCAGCGTTAAGTCCAAGATGAGATGCGGATGGTCTCAGCGTGCTCATTCATGGCGAATCCTATTCTTTCCTTCCACTGCTTTTGCCTCCTCTGGGTAACTGGACCAAAGCGGGAAGATAATAGCCGTGATGAGAAGAAGAATGTAGACCGTGCATGTCTTTTGTGGATGCGCTTGCCGGTTAGGCTGAGCCCAGTCGTCTCTCTGAGAAATGTGGTGATGCTATTTAACCAAACCCCCGCTAGACGGGGCGTTGTATATACAAGAAATAAAAGGGTATCACTCCTACTAATACTAGATATATCAAGGTGCTCATTCCAGCAAGAGTCTAGAGAGCCCTGGGTATGTCAGACAAGAATCATCAGTGGAGTTGTTTCTTATTTCCAAAACATCTCGGCGTAAACCAATGTACACTCATTCCCCTCGTTCCAATCCAGGGCGGGCGGCGACAACCCATTCGGTTGAGGTGCCTAGGGTATGTATCAAAACCAACCAGCCCTCTTCCCTTTGCTCCTAGCTAACTTGCTCCAGTACTGTCAAACATCAAAGTAGATGTGCGTGTGCGGAGATCGTGCTGAATACAGTTCCGTTCCTCGGGTAGGACTTCGTCAGATCCATTGAATCCCTAACACTGCTCCTCGTTGATCCAACAAGTTCTCATCGCACCATCCTATACCAATGCCTCCTTCTTTCTCGTGTATCATCAATTCAGGTGTTCCTTTGTTCCATTAGTCGGTTTCGCCGCCTCATCCCGACACCGCCGACACATGCACCACCCGCCCAGACTCCCCTGAGCCCATTCCCTCCGCTGCTGGACGGGCAAGTTCACATCGCAGTAGTGGTTCAGAATCTCCTCTCCAGCCTTGATGCCGCCGGGCTGTTGGCCTACTACCCGCGTCTCCCTCGCCCACAGCACCATGCGCCCGCCCCATTCCCAAGTGACGTTTGGGTTACAGTCGTGGTTCGCCAGGCACCAGAAGGGATGGACGGCGGCGACGTCGGGGCGGCCATCGCGCGGGTTCTTCCTCGCTGAGGCGGTGCCGCGGAATTTGGCGTATGCTGTGTTGAATACCCACAGATCGTGCTTCTCCAGCGTCGCGTAGATGTCGATGTCCATCTTTTCGAGGATGTGGAGTGGAATTTCGACATTATACTTGAACGAGAAAGGCAGCGTCCACTCCGGTGGCGGCTCGGCGGTGACAGAGCCGTCGATGTCGTTCATAGCCGTGGGGACGAAGTCGCCCCAGATATACTTGATCTCCTTCACCTCGAGGGGATGAATGCCCTGGTGTGTCGACATGGCAAGAAGGCGTGCCAGGAGCAAGAGATAGAGAGACTCGTCGATGTCGCGGGCGTCAGGGTCCTTTGCGATGGAATCGACATCCTTGTCGCAGACGGCAGGGTGGTACTGCTCTTGGGCCTGTTGGAAGCAGAACTCGTCGCAGAATATTGTGTCGTAGCACTCGGGACAGCTCACCGCTTTGGAGTTGCTGTCAAGGGGCGGCAGCTCGGTGCCGCAGGCGTCGCAAGTGGATTCCTTGTGCCGGTTGTTGGCGGTCAGGAGCGAGTACTCCTTCAGGACGGTCTCGCCGGGAGCGATATCCTCTTTCGCGAAGAGGCCCAGCTGATTACACGTCGGAATGATCTCGTAATCGTCGGTGTTGCTCTCGCCATCGAGGAGGACTGGGAGATTCGAGACTTTGACCTCGCACTTGGGAGCAATTTCGGATAGCTGCTCGTTAAGGTACGATAGCGATTCCTGGGAAAAGCGGTCAGGCTCGTAGGTGTTCCAAGGATACACCTCCCGGCGCACGACTCCGCTGTCCGGCAGGCTGTTTATGTCGATTGGCTCGTCCGGGTCCTTCCGCAACCTTCGCCTTGCAACCTGTTCGATGTAGCCCTTGATCTCCTTCAGCTCTCTGTTGTGACGCACAAGATTGAGACCCCTTTCGCAGAAGCTAAGGGCGCTCTTCAGGCAGCCGCAAAGCAAAAGACTGAGCGAGAGGATCTGAAAACAGCGGACCGAGGCAAGGTTCGCGAGCAGGTTGTAAGGTGCAGCCGCCTGCGCACCCTCCCCGTCGGCAAGGCTCTCGAGGTCTTCGAGGAGGGCCCCATGGTTGAGCACGTCGGGACAGGGGGTGGTGGAGTAGCGGCTAAGAGCCTCCTTGGCCTGCTCATGGTATTCGAAGCTCTCATCATGCACTTCATCGGCTAGGAGCAGGGCACGGTAGGCATCGCCGGCGGCCAGGTCGGGGTAGGCGAGGTTGGAGTAGACGACGGCCCGTTCAAGATATAAGATCAAGTCGTAAGGGGATGCGGCCAGGGCATCTGTCAGCTGCTGGCGACGCTCGAGAAGGGGGCCCCGAGGTGGATCTTTCTCGTCCGTGACGGCGGACGGCGAAGAACTGTCCATGGAAGAGGACATAGAAGCGAACTGTTAGACGGCAGAGGTCGGGCAAGGGTCGTTGTCATCGCGGGTTCCAAAAAAGGAACCAGCCAGGACTTAGGGTGCGACGTCGAGGCCGGGAGACAATGATTTGGGGGGGGCTCGGAGTCTTAATCACAAGCGCCGAACATCGCTGCGTGAGGGTATTCAAGGTTCTGATAAGCCAGGTCGTCCGGGTAGCTAGTGTGGATCGGGTGACCAAATCTTACAGTAGAAGTTTGGCGTTCTTCTATCTTCGGTGTTATTCCGAGTCTTCTGACAAGCGAACTTTTGAGAAAGAGCTAGTAAGTGGAACTGCAGCTAGCTGCCGGCGAAACCCTTGCAGGGCGATGAGAACGGAAGCCGCGATCTATAGCCGGAGGCCCGTTCCGACGCAGCTCTGATGGACCCCGGAGGCGCTCGCAGAATGTGAGAAGAGGTCAAAGGAAAAAATGAAGCCCTCTGCGGAGACAGAGGAAAACACAGAAAGCTACTATAAGGAAAGCATCTGGCGCGCGGGTGCCACGAAATCCGTGGCTGCGAGTCCCTTATTTTTATTTGCACACATTGAACTATGGGCCAGCAGCCTCCGCCCGCGACTGTCCCCTTGCGTCGAATACCTGGTCTAGAATCAAGATCCCGGAGCTTTTTGCGCGATGCATGGGAAGCACACCGGCCCCGGCTCGCCTCTGCATTGGGCTAGACTCCATCGGGCACAGGGCCCCAGCAAAAGTTGGCCCAGTGATGTTGTCCAACTCACGAATGCCGTCATAGCTGCTGCTTGCACTCCGCCCGCCCTGGATTCCTCAGGGTTGCGGGGCATGCTGTTGGCCAGGATGAATCCTCCAGGATGTCTCTTATCGTGACCTGTTGCTTGCACTGCACACGCATCCATCGTGTACGCCGATGTATTGTAGTGTAGGTAGAAAAGCCATCGATCGAACCTTCTAGAGAACCCGGGGAGGGTGAGTTGCGTTTCGCGTGCAAAGGAACAGACTCGGTCAACGGTCGTGCGGAGTTCCTGCGCCATTGAGTCTGACGAGGGGTCGAGATCCGGGCCGGATTGAAAGACCCTGCGTGGGAGGCGAGACCCACCGTGGCCCTTGTGTAAGGTATCATGCACTAAACAGGGTCCACACCCACCAGATCAGCGGCGGCTCGGGAGCTGATTCTCAGGGTCCTACTTGGAAAAGGATGGCGGCGGCAGGCTATTGGCCGGCGACGGTCTGGAACGAGGGGCACTACGTCATACCCCTTTCCAAAGTCTGTCCGCGTGCCCCTTGATGCTCCCTTACTCGGATGCATCACTATGTCAGGCCACAGATACGGCTCCCGTTCGTCAACACGTGAATGAAATGGGAGTTATCCGTCGTCATGCCACCGTCCGGGATTTCCCGGCGCAGCCGAAACCGAGAGGCGATGACAGATCTTAGGGCCCGGGCGCACCGATCTGCTTGAGTGCGGGGAGAAAGACCCCGAAAAGGGATTCAGTCGGGAGCAATCCCGTCGCACCGGGTCACAAAGGGATAATAATGCGCCCATTTGAAATGCTGCCAACCCACAACGAGCCGTCATCGAGGGAGGAAATGCGGAAGGAATGCTACAGTCAACTGCTCCTGATGACAGCAGGGGACACCGCTAATGCTCTCAACATTGTTGGCATGCCTCTTCATCTCAAAAGAACAAGATCTATTGGCCGCTTCTATGTCCGTTCAAGCACCTACGGCTGCGGTAGGGGCCAGCACGCGGCCCCATCCCCGCCAGCCTCGCTCACCTCGTCCTACATACCATCTATGTGTTGGCGCGCCAATCCTGCTTTTCTGGTGCACGTTCCCATCAATACCACCAATCTACCGTCATTGCGTGTCTCCCTGCGCCGCAGCACCGAGATCACTAAACTTGTCGACATAGAATGCCGGCACGGCGACCGCATCAGCCGCCTCCCAATCCGATTGCTTGCTCACCCCTGTCAGGACCGCCAGCGTCCCGCCTAGTCTCCCCTCTATCCCGAACTTGATGTCCGTGTTCAGGCGATCTCCGACCATGCAAGTGCGCTCGCGGTTCAGCTGGAACTTGCCCTCGATGGCGTCCATCATGGCCTGGCTCGGCTTGCCCAGCGCCAGCGGCTGCTGGCCCGTCATGTAGGCAAGGGGCATGGAAATGGATCCCGCTCCCGGGAAGAAGTTGTGGTTCATGGGGAATGTCGAGTCGATATTTGTCGCCAGGAAGACCGCGCCTCGCCTGAGATACTGCAGCGCGTGCGACAGCTTCAGGTAGTTGATGTGGAAGTCTAGGCCCGCGAGCACGCAGCCTACCTCCGGGTCTAGCAGAGACCCGTCCGCGATGCCTTTCCAGTCTTCGGGCGTCATGTCCCTCCTGAAGGCTGGGTCGGTGCCGCCGATGAAGGGGATATTTTCGCTACGCAGCTCGTTCTCAATGCCAGCCTCGCCAATAACGAACACCTTGTTCTTTGGCGGGGCAAGCTTGAGGATCCTTGAGACGTAGATGGCGGAGGAGTACGCCGAGCCGAAGATCTCTTCTGCGTCCGACGGAATACCCAGTGCTGTGAATTTCTTGACGTATTCTTGCCGGGACTTTGTCGAATTGTTTGTCACGAAAACAACTTTCTTGCCTGACAGGAGAGGGGTTCAGCACTTGGGGTAAGCTTGTGAGCAGAGGTAAAGCGAACTTACCCCTGGATCGCAGGAATTCCAACGTCTGGGGGATGCCCTCAAAGACATGGTCACCGGACCATATCACCCCTGAGAAATGAGAACAAGGTTAGCTCTCCATCAACGACAATCAAATATGACGTGTCTCATAGGTACCATCACAGTCCAGCAGAAAGACCTGGTGATGGTGAGCAAGCCTGCAGTGAGGGGCCAAGCACAGATGAGTTAACAACTCACATCAAACCGCTCGATAAATTCATTGATGGCGGGAACATCGCCAGTGAGATATTTCGGTGCGCTCATCCTTGCGGCGGGCCTTAATGGAAGGGGTAGATTAAGTTAGGATGAAGGCGGACGGTGCCTCCAGCTCTGGGTTGGAATTAAGGACATAATCTGACTTCCGGTTTCATTTTCGGAATCTCGCCGAGTTCGCTGCGCCTGCTGCTTGAGAAACCTCAGGTAGGTAAGCTGAAATACCGACATTGATTGGCCAAGACCGCTAGGGCGAAACTCTTGTTGGGGTTCAAACTTCAGAGTCCCGGTACAGGACCATAGGTTTCTCACCGTCGGGCTGTCCACGATCTATTACCGACTTTTATTCTAGTAACACGAAGTTTAAGCTTCCATTATTGATCCCAAGGTCAGGAACAATCCGCCGTCAAAACTCCCGGTTTGGCTGAAAGCCACACATGGCTCCATAGAACCCGTTGCAAGCAAGCCAATGACGTAGCGGCTGCCCCTGTGACTGCCGACTCTCTGCCCCCCCTGAACAGAAAAAGCCGTACACCAAACATCAAGACGAAGCAAAACTCACTCGTACAGTACCTTGTTTATCTCATTCCTTTCTTTTCTTCCTCTTCTTCCTGTTCCTCTTCTTCCTGTTATTCCTCTTTCTTCTGTTGCTTTCAATTCTTTCTCTTCTTTCTTTAGATTTCATCCTGCTTGGTTGACTGCTTGTTGCTCAAACTGTCGGGTGCCTGAGTATGGTGTACGGCTTTTTTTTGACCATGGGCAGTGTGTGTCTTCCAGGTTGAGGTCTTTGCAGCATGTCAGGTGGCTATGAATTCCCGCCTCACTCTCTGTGTCGGAGTGTTTGGGCACCCATGGGGATATTTTGGAGGAGGTAAAGTCCAAACCTGAACAACTTCCCAAAGGAACCTGGAAGTGAAGCCATCGTACGATTTTGACATCATTCGCGTCACATTGGAAGGAAACGTCCATGGTGGCATTGGTGGGGGTCCCGCCTCCTGACCCCCAAAACTCCTGTGAATAAGGTAAGATAGGTATGTACTGTAACTGCCCGTGTACCGTACGGTACCCCTCACCTTCCTCCCCCCACTCACTGCGCATGATATTCACCCCGCTTAGATTTTCTGGAATCCTCTGCGCCGGTGGTGCCGCCGTTCCGTCTCGACGGAGGCCAATCTCCTGTATCAATCGAGAGCGTTTATCGCACCGACTGCGACGCAACAAATGAAAGCGACGAGAGTCTCGACAGAGCGGAGCTATGCTTTTCGAGAACCCATGCCTGGTAGTGTATGAGTACTGAAATGGCGGGGTTAAAGGGCTCATCACAATTGTCCCTGATCGGCAGCGCCATGATTGACACAACTTAAGACTACTTTATGTGTACATACGGTGCAAGGTATGGCAATTGGTCTCAGGCATGTGCCCAACACAGAGGACAGTTCAACGACGCAGACTTGTAGCAGGGGTATCAGCGACAAGGCCTCTCCCTGGGCAGGTACGGCAGGTACTGTGTAGGTGGTAGGGCAAAAGCTGCTGCCGGCCCGAAACTGTTCGTTCCTGCTCTCCAGCTTTTACCCGAACCAGAAGCTCGGGGCCCTTCTCTATTCCATCATCGTTCAACCTGTAAGTGGGTAGTGCTTTCAATCCCGGAATCCCGGAGAACTTGATTGACAGCCAATAGTCTCGACTCCTTTCCACAAGGTCGGCCATAGCTTGGTCATCGCCTTCTATGACATACATACAACTGAAAGGTAAGACGGTTGCAATTCCACACCCTTTGTCTCCCCCAGTGAGCCCGCCGTCCAGTCTTATCGATAGGAGGCGGCAACCAAAAAGCTTCCAGCAGCTACCCCTCCATGAACCCCGCCAATATTTCTCACGGCAGCAACTCGCTTCCAGAATCCCAGCACAAAATCCCGCTCATACACTGGTGCGCAGAGCCCCTTACAGGTTTCTACGCAGTGCTTTATCCTTTGACTTCCCTGTCTGCGGTGTCCCTGCGTCAAACAAAGTGACCCTCTTTCTGGAACCCAGCTCATCCTTGCTCGCAGATCAACCGCCAGGTCCCAGCTGACTTGTCGGATCCGTCTAATCTCGGGGCATCACACTTCGCACATTGGGCTGTTTCGGATCTCTGCTACATTGCACAGGAGCTGAGGCTTCCACTACCGGTCACGGTCCGAGTCGAGGCAACTCTACCTTTGTCGCTCGCAGCCACACAGACCGACGTAAGCACCGCGACAGTCTATCTCCAGCTGGACTGAAGCGACGGGAATTGGACAACAGAGAGAATTATCACAATGGCGAAACAGGCCAACCTCTACTCCTTCTCCACCGTAGACGCGCTCGCCCCGGCTCTCCGCGCCTATGTCATATCCTGCCAGGAGGCCGGCATCACGCGCCACGGTGTATTCAAGGTCGCGGTCTCGGGCGGCTCGCTGCCCAAGACGCTGGCCCAAGCGCTCCTGGCGCCGCCTACCTCTGAGACCGACACAGTCAAGTGGGACAAATGGGAGATTTTCTTCGCCGACGAGCGCGCCGTCGCGCTCGACCACCCGGACTCGAACTACGGCCTGCTGAAGTCGGAGCTGCTCGACAAGCTGCAGCTGCCCGAGGGAGTCAAGCCGCCCACCGTACACACCATCGACACCGAGGTGCTCGACGACACGCAGGAGCTGGCCGACCGGTACGAGCAGACGCTCGTCCGCAGCTTTGCCAGCCGCGATTCGGTCAAGCTGCCCATCTTCGACCTGCTGCTGCTCGGCTGCGGCCCCGACGGACACACCTGCTCGCTGTTCCCCGGCCACGAGCTGCTGCGGGAGATGAACGCGTGGGTGGCGCCGATCGATGACTCGCCGAAGCCCCCTCCGAGGCGCATCACGCTGACGCTGCCCGTTGTCACGCACGCGGTGAAGGTGGCGTTTGTGGCGACGGGCGGAGGCAAGAAGGAGATTATGAAGGAGATTTTTGAGCAAGGCAAGGGCCTACCTTGCGCGCTGGTCAACGAGGGTACGGGGGAGCGGTGCAGCTGGTTCGTCGATAACGCTGCTGTGGAGGGAGTAAGCTACCCTAGGAGGCCGTTCAGTCTATAGACAAGTGGATTAGGGAATATGGGGCGATGATTATGGAGGTATTTTTGGGGTTCCGGTCATGGGATGCTGGGGTTTCGACCCATCGGTAAAACGCGTCGATATGAGAAGCAAGTGGCGCCAGACGGCTCTGCGAAGGAATCGTGGATCTGGTGTTCAGCAAAGAACCTTGGGACGGCTAGCTTTCGTTAACTTTGATATCCCGCAGCCTTGTTTTCTTCTCATGGCTTGGCAGAGACGGACAGAGTCACCAGTGAACGATTCCCAAATGAGTGACCTGAAATGAGACTTGCTTCGGACCACTAGTTGCGTTCCCTTTGCTAGACAGAGACGGCGTTCTAATCCTAGCTATCTTCTAATGGGTAGCAATGGAGGCTCGTCACATCAGCGTTCTTCCTCTTCCAAAGTATCCGAAGAAGACATAGAAGTTTCGTGCCTGGTTTCGCGGTTGATGGCAGACCCGACCACCGTCTAAGCAGCCTCCAGTCTCCAACAAATCACTGACACCCATTATATATACTAGGTAGGTCTCAATCGGTCTGTCTCACACGGTGACCGCACTATTGATCAAACGTCGTATTGCTGTAAGCATGGTTAAGGAAGATTAGTAACCTAGTTAGTTCTCCGGTGAAGGTCTCTGAGCATTCCATCTAGTACTCCCTCGCAAAACACTCACCGAATCTCTCCATTACATCCCAGACGACCCATTAGTCTCGGACACAATGACGCCCACAGCCTCGGCCTAAAGGACGGCCACCAACAACCAAAGCGCACTCGCCTGCTTGGCAATCGTCGAGTTCCGAAACGGCCCGGCCCACCCGACATCGTACAGATCCCACTCCCCATCAGGGCCCTCCACCACGCTCCGATCCCGTCCGTACATGCTCTGCGCGTTCAGCTGCAAGAACGACTTGTATGGGCGGCGGCTCTCCCCGTCCTCGCCGTCGGGGTCGTCGGGCTGCGGAAGCGCCGCGTCCAGCTCGGCCAGGTTGCCCGCAAAGATGCCCTTGAAGACCTGCTGGTCGCTGTTGCATTGGCTTTCATCGGAGAAGCAGCCAGCCTCGGTGAGGATGCCGTCTCGTACGAGGGTGGTGTTGGCGTCGAGGACGGCGTTGGCGAAGGTTTGTGCGGTGGAGAGGTAGGTCTCGTTTTTTGTTGCTTGGTAGAGCTCTGGTTTGGGGAGAAAAAGGGTCAACCTTAGGGGGAGGGGGAAACGCAGGGAGAGGGGATAAATACCGACTAGCCCGCCGAGGATGACGCCTTGGTTGTAGGTCCAGACGGGCAGTTGGTTGTTGAAGCAAGTGCCGTCGCTTCGGGAGGCCAGGCCGTCGTTGATGAGGTTGTTGCTGCTGTCGATCATGCCCGATGCTTGGAACCAGGACCAAGCTTTCTCCGCTCTGGCGAGGTACTCGGTATCGCTGTCAATGCGGTTGTGCAAGGACGCGGCGAGCTTGATGTACAGCTCATTGGCGATGGCGTTCTTGTAGGTTTGTCTCCCTATATCGACATACATGCCGCCGCCGCACGGCTTGTCGGTCCAGTACTGGTACATGTAGACCTCGTCCTCGATCGCGATGTCGAGGTAAGTGCTGTTGCCCGTCAGGTCGTACATCCTGACCATGGCCAACGCCCACCAGCCCGTGTCGTCGGTCGAATCCGCCCGGAACTCGCCGTGGCCCTGGGGCCACCAGGAGAGAGATGCCCGTTGCGCCTGGATGATCTTCTCAACCTGATCCATATAATCACTTGAGTTGGTCTTGCGCATGTGGTCTAGGATGCCGGTCAGGGCAACGCCGCTGACCCACCATGGGTCACCTGGTGACCAGATGTTCTGGGAGGAGTCAAAGAATCTGTCGTTCATGGCGGCGATGGCTGCCTTTGCTGCCGTCCTTGGATCCAAATCCCTCGTCCGCAGAGAGTTCTTCTTGGACGCAACCGGGTCATTGGAGCGGAAGGGGCGCGTCTCAGGAAGTGGCTCGACATTCCGCTGCTGAGCACCAGCAGCATCGGTAAAGCTCTGAATGTTCCAGAGCGATCCGAGTTTGAAGAGAAGACTAGGCCGCATGCTGTCAACTGCCTACATTTCCTCGCACTGACCGAAGCGAGCTGGCGTGATAGCCAGCCCACCGCAGATGACAGCTCGGGGGCGTTTATAACATGCCTCCCGGTATCATCGTGGGATTCCGGCGGTCACAGCATCACCACCGTTGCATGTTGGTCAAGCACTTTGCAGCATGAACGTGTCGCCAGATGAGAGGAGTAGATCCTTTCCGCACGTAGCTGGCAGCCAATCGTCAACATTCTCTGCCGTAATATCGCTAGAAGTTTCTGTTTATTGTCTTTCTCCGAGAACCAGGTATCACAGCCATGGTCATGGGCTCGCACGAGTGTCCTGCGCGTGTTCGGTATGACCTACCAGTCCCGAGTCTTGTGTCTGTCAGTCGAAATGAAGACTTTCTACATGTCGAGTCCCTTCTGTGTACACCTTGCATGGCGCCGAAGGGGAACGGACGGGATCACGGTGCTGGGTCGCACAGGGTGACCACTGGCGTTGAGTCTGATATTCCCCAACCCTGTGTGAGGAGGTGTGTGAGGAGGGAGCGGTGTATCCTCTCCTCGGCGGTGGCTTCGACTGAGGGATGAACTGCAGAATTGCCCCATGAAAGTCTGGCAAAGGAAATTGGATTAATATGGCATTTTCCGTGTGCAGTTCCCACAGAAGCAAACCCGCCAGTTGATGCAGGTACAGACGCCGCTGGGTTGCATTTAGGTCGTCAATCAGGATCTTGTGCCTTCCTTCTGCGGAACCCGCCCGCATCTTGTCACATGAAATTGGCGACCGTCTGCCTGGCCAACCACAATCTGCAGAGGCCATCGTGAGAAAAAGATTGGCGGCCTCGAGCCGGACCTGATGTGTTCTGGCCTTCTTCTTCAGGAAGGAGCCATCCCGTGGACGGATCAACTCCAAAATCAAAGGCGACCGGGATGTTTCCATGCATGATGCGACTGATTTTCCGGCTGAATTTGAACTTGTGGAGTGCTAAACTCTCTGTCCAGAGGCACGGGAAACACCCATCTCCCATCCCATCATGCACGACGATCTCCCGATCGTTCCCGAAGAATGTCCCCGATGACGCCCATAACACATGAAGCACAGGAAACACGATGGTGCTTTTGGCTCAGGCTCAGTCTTGAAGAAAGAGCCAGATCTCCACCCCCAGGGGCCAGCCAGGCTTCCTGGTCAAAGTCCTCATGCAATGGCCCGGAGACCCGTGGGACACCGAGGCAGTTGTCGCACCCGGTGTCTTGGTACCGACGCGAGTTTCTGCCATCCGCTCTCCGCCGTCTTGAGCGCCAACCTATCCCACAGTTAAGCAGAATTCATGCAGTGTAGTTACCATAGTTACTTATAGCGGGGCTCATATGACATTCTCCAGACAACTCTGGTCGAATACCGCCCAGCGACATGAAAGTCGAGAAGAAAAAGACTCGTTCACCAGGACCGGAGCCGGACCAAAAAGCCGCGTCGAGGCGCTTTTGGACGTGCCGTGTCGGCGGCCAACGGTTCTCCACACAGCCATCCGATGCTGCCGACCCGCGCGGGCCAGTCAGGACGGCTTGAGCGGGGGATGGGCTTGAAGTGGCTCCCCCTGTCATCAAATCTCGGTCTTGGCTCGCCTTGAGTTGGTCGCAGTTTCAGCCGGCACAAGGTCCAGGGTCCAACACAGTTGCCTGCTGCATCGCAGAGCTTCGACAATTGGGTCGGTATTCCTTGATTGTGCGTCTGTCTGTCGGTGTTACCTAATCTACTAGGTATATACCCCCTTTATGCCCACGCCTTCCGTAGGCTCCTCCTGGTTGGAATCAACAGAAATCTTCTGACGCGCATTGACGGATCCCATGCCTGTCGTCGGGGCGTCGGCGTATGGAAATTGGGATATCGCGGTCCGCCGACTCCATCTATGTGCGACACCAAATGCGGGCCTTCTGACACGCGTTTGAGAACCACAAGCAGGATCAACTAGGCATACCGACCGTGTCTTATCAGTCAGCCGGGGCAACGGAATCGAAGGAGGACATGATGGGGGCCGCGACCTTGGAGCCGCCTAAAACCGGGCGGTCTCGTTTCTCGAAAGCCCTCCCAGCACCTCCTTCCCTACCAGCTTTGGACTTGGACTTTGAGTCTTCATTCACGCCCTTGTTCCCGGAGGAGAAGGCGCTGCCGCGTCCACAACCTGAGACTCCGCTGCCGCCTCTTCCACCGCCCAAGCAAGGAGTCGGAGTCGAGAGCCCAACAACAATGGCCACGGTAGCCAAGCCTCTGAACTCCCCGCTGCCGCCCTTGCCCTCCAAGTTCACCGGGCCCGCGCCTATGAGTATCCCGCGACGGCCCGTTGCAGCTCCCATGACCCCGATACCGGCTCTGGCCCCGGCCTCTTCCCCCGGATTGGCGTCCCCAAACCCGATGCCGTCGCCCGTTGGTTCCATCTCAAGTCTTCTCTCTGCCTACTCCAATCACACGGCCGATTCGCCGCAGTCGCCATCGGAAAACTCCGGCAAGGCCATCCTCAGTTCGACGTACTCTTATTCGATTGTGTCACCAACCCTGGACACTCAGAGGAGCAGTGCACAGTCTGATGCACCCGCGCAGGCCCTTCCGCCGCTGCCACGGTCTGATCAAAATGCGCAAACGGAAGAGTCCAACGGTCGTCGGATATTCGAGCAGGGTAACGAAGAATTGCCACCACCGCTGCCTCTGAAAGATGCCCAACCCGGGGCCGCGAGACCCCAGACGCCCACTACTGTGCAAGCGCAAACCACGCAACCAAAAACGTCCTCGGTGGCCGGATCACCGTTGGGGAACGACTCTCCACAACAAGAGCAGCTCTGGCGGCGAAGATCGCGATCGCTCAAAAACGAGAGACGCCTGGCCGTTCCGGAGCTCAAATTGATTTCTAGCCACGGTTCCACGGCCGCGTCAGCTCAGAACACCGCGCAAAGCGGCCCGAGCAGCTCGTTTTCGCAACCAATCACACTTCTTCCCGGAAGCGACCCCGAGACATCTAAGCCGGCCACAGCACCTCGAGCTCCTCCACGGGGCGCTAACGGCGGGCTACCAGGTCGAAACATTCGTCCCGAGCCGGTGAGTGAGCAGGCCACCGCACAGGGAGAGGCGAGCATGGGCCAAGACGCGTCGCGAATCAAGGACAAGCTTCACACTGGGAAGACGAAGCCTGAAACTGCAGAGGAACCGAATAAGAAAAGCCAGGAAGCGCAGGCCAACCCGGCAGCCACATCTGGGCCGACCGTCTCCCCTCTCTCTTCTCAGCGCCTTCCGAGCCCGCTTTCAGACACCGCGGTCTCTCCACTCGCTCTGGCTGTATCGCCAGAGTTGCCCGGCGAACCCAAGCCGATAACTCGCAAAGCCGTCGGAGCGCCGGAGGCCCAGATACGCCATGCTAAGAGCAACCCGGCCCTGGTGTCCGAGTCCAAAAGCTTAGGGCTAGGCGTGCGGACGCTGGCCGGTCTTCCCACATCTCCCAGACCCGATCTAGGCCAGGGCCCGAATCAGACACAATTTCCCGCCCACTCTGAGAGGCCCGACCAAAAGCAAAGTCCAGACCAGAAGCAGTATATCCCCTACTCTCCGGCGCTTGCCGGGAATCAAGTTCCAAACCAAATACAGTTTCCGACCCGGACCGCTTCCAGGGAAGACGACGATCAGTCCGCCCAGCCCACGACTCCCCGGCAAGAAGCATCGCAGTTCCCAGCTTTACCAGCTATTTCTCAGAGGCAGAAAGAGCCAGAGCCGCAGAGCCCACACCGCGGCGGCCCCAAACGGACGATCTCCGAAACTGGCTCCATCGAGACAGTAAAGGCACCAGCAGCAGCAACAAAGCCGCCCATTATTCGCGAACCAGACCATATACCCAGCCTCGCACTTGATAATAATAAAAACGACCATCTCCCGCTGAGAGAACCGGACCCCAGCCAGCCCGACCACACCGACCACCCGGGCGCAGCCCTCTTCCCGCGCAACTGGTACACGCCGCTGCCCGCCGACGACATCCCCGACGCGCGCCCGCTCACGGACCGGCACTACCGGTGTCTGACGCAGCACCGCTACATGACGGCCAACAAGCAGAGGACCAATCCGGTAGCCTGCCGGACGTGTGGGCACAAGGACCGCAACGCCGAGTGCTACATTTGCAGCGCGTGCCATCTGAACGTGTGCTCCGGGTGTGCGGGGCTGTTGAAGAGATTCAAAGGGGATTTGAGGGCGGTTTTGAAGGAGGTTCGAGAGAAGAAGAGCATGGAAGGTGAGAAACCGCTGGGAGGGGCTGTGAATGGTCAGCAGGGGTAGAGTTGTCACTTTGGTCTTTTCTGGGTTCAGTTCTACAAAGCGGGATATCCTGATAAAATTCCTTTTACGTCTCGGGTTGGCTATAGAAGCAGCCGGTTCGCGAAGTATATTCTGAATGGTGAGAGGCTGGGCAGGTGGATATGAGTTTACATCTAGATGATACCGAGGGATGTGCATACGGAGATACCATTGGGTTTATGCCGAGATATACATGGGAGCTGCGTTGTTTCAGTACATGACGAATCTTATACATAGCGGACGATGCTTGGCTGCAGACAGCCGTAGTTGGGATGTTGGCCAGTTTTGGATATACGCCGTGTAGATGGTGCACACTGTACTTGGTTATTGAGCAGTCAGTAATCGACAATCAAGAAGTCCAATGACTCTGTCAGTAATCGGGGTTCACAAAGCGGCCTTAGTTGTCTCAGACAAACTCGACTCGATGCAACCCTCCACTCACCCGACTGCCGGTGCCACTGAAACCTTGAGATGGTGCCCCGCAAGGCGGTCCGGCTGAAGCCAAGACCGCCCTGTTACAGGGGCGGGGAAGTGTGCTCCGCCCGAACTGTGCTTGGCGAAGAAGTTCAGTCGCAACGGCAAATCAACAATTGGAACGTCAAGTGTCAACAAACTGGAACCAACGTCAAGCCAGACAAATAAATCAACCAAGACACCGGGAAATTGAGCGAACACCGGCGGAAACCCCATTATGGTTACGTCGCGAACAGAGACAAATTAGCCATGTCATCAGCCATACCCACCAGCGCGTTGTCGCGCGTACGCTCACTGCGGAAACCGAGTACCAAGCCGGATACGACGAGCGCCAGCGGTGAAGGCAAGCGTAATGTGTCTCCCAGCAGACTGCCCGTCAAGGGACAGGTGCAGACCTCAACGACAGCACCCACTGTAACGCGCACGTCAAGAAGCGTCACCACCAGCGCCGGCACCGGCACTACTAAGAGCAGCCGACCGCTATCGGGCGTCTTAACGCGCATCACTTCGTCCTCCTCGGCCCGGCAGCGCGAGAAGGACAGTCCTGGCCCTCAAGCCTCGCCTCCAAGTCGTCTCACCCGGGCTCCTTCAACGCGCCAGTCGTCCACTTCAACCCGGCCAGCCACATCTGGTGCCGACCTGCCCTCAGCAGCTCGGCCCACCACCTCCTCTGGCGTCCCAACCTCGCGACGGGTCGCCTCGGGAGCGAGCACCGGGCCCAAAGCCAGCCACGCCCGTGCAAAGTCTTCCGTGACAACCCTCTCCAGTGCTACTACCCTGCGTCCGCCGTCCCAGACGTCCTCCACTAGCTCTTCAACTACCACTGCGACGGCAGACCGCTCCCGCCCGCCATTATCCAGCCTCACCCGGGCCCGACCCGCAGCCGCACCACCGGGCCCAACTTCGCCAACGGTGGCAGGAGCAGCAGCAGCAGCAGCACACCGTCGACGGCCCTCAAATCCATCCACTTCTCCTAGTACCAGCACCACCACCACCTCAGCAGCACAAGCAGCAACACCATCATCAGGAGCATCCCTCAAACCCAAACCGAAGCCACAACCGCAAGCCCAAGGCGGGCAGCCCATCATCAAACCCACCAGCAGCAGCAGCACCAAACTCGAGCCCCGCCCCGCCTTCACCACCCATCAGCAGCACTTCTCCCCGGCCAAGTCCCTCGCGCCCAAGCCGCTGACCTCCACCTTCCTCGTCCCGCCGTCCCCGTCCAAACTGCCCGCCAACATCGCCCTCTCCGCCGAGACGGCGCGCCTGCAGACCGAGTTGCTCCAGCTGCATCTCCTGCACCGAGACGCGGGCACAACCTTGGAGGCATGGAAATGCAGTGCGAGGCAGAAACTTCAGGGGAAGTTTGAGGCGGTAAGGCGGCAGGAGGAGGAGGTTTGCGGGTTGGAGAGAAGGGTGGCGGAGGAGGTGAATGCTGCTGCGCTGAGGGAATGGGGGTCAATACCGGGAGGATCTGGGTCGGGATTAGGGGTGGGGTTGGAGGAGAGGATAGCGCTGCTGGACCAGATTGTTACCGGGCTGTGGAGCGTGGTGGGCGAGCCCGGCGGGGGAGGACGGTATGAGCGGGTTGTGAGGAAGTTTGAGAAGTGGTGCGGGAAGGTTGAGCGGGTCATGCTTGCTCGACGGCAACAACAAGAACAGCAGGAACAACAACCAGAGGGAGGGGAGGCGCCGGAGCTGGAGGAGGTGGTCTTCATCGAGGAGATGGACGCGGCGTGGAAGGAGGAGTGTGCCGCCCTCGTGCGCAGGCTGGATGAGTGGCGGAGGGGGCTTCGCGAGCTTCCCGATCCTATTATTGAGACTGCGTCTTCTACTACCGCAACAGCAGGAGGAGAAGAAGAGGGCCAAAAAGGCTACGCTTCCAGCTTGGGCAGGATCCTGGCGGGCTGTCGGGCGCTGGTGTACGGGATGCTGGCCGAGCTGAATCTCATGGAGCAGATTGAGCGCGAGGCGGCGGCGGAGGAGATGCGGTGGGTGCGGGAGATGAATCGGCGAGGACTGGGCGGGATGGATGAGGGTACTCCGAGGGCTGGGGCGATCTGGCGGGTTTTATGAGTGGGACATGTTGCGGCATCGCGTAAGTGATTTTTTTATGGTACGATGAAAGACTAGAGTGGCTTACGTCTTGTAATCTCTGCTTGTAGCATATGAAGTCATGGACATCCGGATATGGTTATACACCTGTTTAGTCGGCCAGGAGAACAGTCAATATCCATCCATAGCGGGAACCGCCACCTAGCCTTACAACAGCAATGTATGTCTCGCCGGGATGGCCGGTGATACCAGGCATCAAGGCTCTCGGAGACATCACCAGATGCTTTCATTCACAAACCCATGTTTCATGTATACCCATAGCCCCATCATGATCTCAAGATGAATGGACAGCCGCGTCAAAGGCAGAAGAGAGGATTTGAAGAAGCCAAGACCTTGCATTGCAGAGGCAGGATCATTCTACAGCCAGCCAGTAAGTAAGTAACTAAGTTGTACAGCACGTCGGTCATCCATAACTCCATCATCCATCCCAATCAGCTTTCTGAGGGCAGCATAGTCGACTGCGAGACCACCAGACCAGGTTCTCAAATTATCAACCCCCACGCCGCAATGTGCTCACCCGTGTCCCACCACCTTGGCAACGCTACTGCCCTCAACACTGCCCGCCAGTATTCGGGAGATCCGACCGGAATTTGAAGAACTCCAACCCGTTGCATGGCATACAGAGAGAGAAGACGGGTTTGCCTGAACCAGAAAGCAAAGACGAAGACATAACCCTGTAAGGAGAAAAGCCTTCACGAGGAGACGCCAGTAAGAGGGCTCCCATTGGGCTAAGGGCCAATGAATCGTACTTGTTGCCGATGCCCACGCGTTCGAATAGAAAGAAAGACCTCAATGCATCGGAGGAAGCGTGGGATAAGCAACGCGGTCAGTGCGGCCACGATCACCATGCAGCGCCGGGTCGATGCGGCTGTTATCGATCGACCGAGGGCTGTCGGAATCGGACTCCTCGTACTCGCGGCGCTCCAGACGCATGCGGACATAGTTCCTAAGATATTCCACTGTCTTCATGTGCGCAAGCCAGTCATCGTAGCTCTCGCTCTCGCCGGCTTCGGACGCCTCGGAAGGGGAGCTCACAGCGGCACCGTCGGGGTTCTTGGGGGTCGGGGTACGGTCGCCCTCGCTGCCGCGGTGCGCACCGCTGGCACGCTGCAGCATGCCGCCCGAGAGGCGGCGTTCATTGTGGGCGAAGGTCGAACCGAGACCAGAAGTCGATGGGAACGGCAGGTTAGGGCGGCTTGGCAGGCTCGGGTACGAGACCGAGGTCGAGCTGTGACGCGACGTGGGCGACATGCCGGAAGACGACGCGCTGGGCGAGTGGCCCGAGGTATACGAAATCGCACTCGACGGCGGGGTGACGGCCGGGGTGCCGCCGGCCGAATGGGTCGGCGCGCTCAGCGGCGAGACCACCTGGGCGGCGGTGGCAGCGTAAGGATCAACAGCCGCAGGCCGGGGCGCATAAGTAGGGGAACGCATGTCGACAGGTGCATACTGGGACTGGGGAGAGCCGGAATTCTCGTAAATGGTCGCTTGCATCTGCTCCAGCATCTGGTCAATCTGCTGCAAGTCCTCCTTGGTGCGGACATTGGGCATCGGAGGCAGGTAGTAATGTTGCGTGAGTGGACCATGCGAAGCGCCGACAGCACCGAGGGTGTGCGGGGCCTGCGGCATGTACTCCGCAGCCAGACCACCGCCGGCATGCAGGCCGAGAGTTGAATGAATAGGCATAAGAGAGCGGCCAATCTGCGAGTAGGACCGCGGGTCAACCTGGTGGCGCTTCAGACTGCCGAAGAACTCGTTAAGATGGTCGTCCGGGCCACGCTTCCGGGAGGCGTCGTGGAAGCCGGGGGCGGCTTGGTAACCCATGTACTCTGGCCGCGAGTTCATGTGCTGGGGCGGGTAGTACTGCGGCTGATAGGATGGAGGAGCACCGTGATGCTGCTGCCCGTAGTAACTAGGCTGGGCAGCCTGGTGATGGCCGAAGTGGCCCGAGTTAGTACTACGCATATGGCCGTTGTGATCATAGAAGCCGGAAGGAGCTAAAGAGGCCAATTAGCCTCGAGATTTTGCGAGGGCAGGTCTGGCGGCCGATCGTGTACCAGCCACACACAGATCATGACTTGGAAAACATACCTTTGGTGCCCGGATGAGCGCGGTAGGCCGGGTTCATGCCGCCGGGCTGCTCCTGAGGAGCGCGACCGGCGACCAAGACCGAGTCGTCTGCATGTGTCTTCACATGCTTCTTGAGATCCTGCGGTCGCTTGAACGATTTGCCGCAGAAGTCGCACTTATGGGGCTTCAGAGGCACATGCACTCGGATGTGCGAGGTGATGTGGTCACGCTTGACTGTCGTTGTCCGGCACTGGTTCCACTGACAAGTGAGATTCAGATTGTTGGTGCTCTTTCTGCCGACATGCTTTTCACAAATGTGCTCCTGGGACGTGTCAGCGATTGAAAGCAGAACCATCAGATGGATGAATCAGATTCACAACTTACATAAAGAGCCTCAGGCGAAGTAAAAGGCTCATCGCAATTAGCCCACTTGCAAATTAGATTCTCATCCGCACCGGAGCTGGAGGTGCTCGCGGGCGCCGTGCTCGACGGTGCCGGCGTCGTTCCGTTCGGTGCCGGGTTTGCCGGAGCCGGAGCCGGAGCCGGGGCGGCATTACTGCCCTCCGGCTTTGGAGGAGGCGCTGCAGCCGACATGGTGATTGCGTTGATGGCAACTTGTTTCGGTCTTCGGATAAATTCGGAGTTCGGTTAAATGTCGGTTAAAGTTGGCGATGCTCGGTTATTGGTGGGTGACCTCGGTTTTTGAAATTTTGTGGGCACTGGCTGATTTAGGCGATTGTTTGAATCACGTGACCTCGGCTTTCGGACTTTCGGAAGGAGAAATGAGGCAAGCCCTAGGGTCCCCACTTTTTCCCAAGACCGCCCAGAGTCAATGCCAGTGCGCGGTAGGCGTGCCAAGCCCCGGAGAGTGACGGTGCAGGGCGCGAGCAAGGGATGGCAGTGCCAAGCAAAGTCAAAAGCACATATATCAGCGCCAGAGACAGTCCCAACAAACAAGAGAACTGATGCTTCGAGCAACGCGACGCAGAAGGATGAGATGATCAGGGAAAAAATGAATAACGTCAGGCTTCCATGAGAGCAGCGGGCCCTTTCCCTTTATTACGCCTTTTGCTCTGGAAGCAGTACATTGGCGGAGTTCTTGGCAGGCTCTTGGCAGTCTGGGCCTCGGATGCCAAGCGCGTCCCATTGGCTGAAGCAGGAACGTTCGGCCATCCGCTGTACCCGCTGATGGTGAGGGGGCAAGAGCGCCTCGCAGACGGTGCCATTCCTGGGCTTGCGGCCGCGCCTGCCCTAACAGCACGACATACGCGCCAAGACTTGCCAAGAGCAGCCAAGTCACCGCCAAGGCTTGGTATTTGCGAGAAGAGGCTTGGCAGGCCTCATAACCCCCCAATCGCCCTTGCCTCCTGGTCACACGCTTCGCCCAGGCTTCGCAGGCCGCTCATGCTGACCCGATCGCTTGATGCTTCCTGCTCAACAGCAATTCAAATCGAGCGACTCCTCGGCCCCCTTTCTGATAGGTTCAGTTGTTTTAATTTTTGCAGGATCAAGGCCCGGTTTCGCTAAAAGGGCCGCATCGGGTCCATCCTTATGTTTTTATGCTCTGAGAGCAAGCAAACGCCGCGCCAAGCACTTCTCTCGGACTGGTGACTCGCGAGAATGCTGTTGGGTTGAGCTTGGACCGGCTGATGCCAAGCGTGCTGGAGGCCAAGAGATCACGCTCCGCGCGCCAAGCGCTTGGCGGTCCCGTCGTTGACATCCAGCGAATACCATCAGTTTGGGTCGAACACAGCCTCCTTCGCGCTTGTAACATTCATTTCAGCGCCGGTTGAAGTTGGCCGAATCAAGCCGGGCCAAACAACATATTACATGTGGTTGGCACAGCAGGCCTGCACTTCGCTGTCGATACACTACCATACTGTGTAGTCACCCCAAGGTAAAAAAGCGCTGTATGTACATGTACATACACCCCGATACTTACCTTACCTAAGCAACGAGTCGAACAATTAGAATTAAATCGAAAGGGGAGAAGAGGAAAAGGAAAAGTAGAGAAGAGGAGGAAGAAGAAAAAGAAGAGCGAGAGGAAAGAGAGAAGAATGAAGAAGAAGAAGAGTTAAGACTTAGAATTAGCAGCCGGATGACTTTCGTTCTGTCTCCTGAGATGTGCGACCGACTGGCATCGATGCTTCAACGTATCCCTCTCCGTCTCTCACCGCAGCTCCGTCGCCCTCAACAGCACGACCCCCACCGCGGTGTGCCACCCCGCTGACCCACCATCGCGAGAGGAACCCCGCCAAGCACGCAAACATGCGAATGCCTTCAGCAGAGAGCCGCATCTGGTGAGAGCTGAATGCTGAAGTCCAAGTGAATACACAATATATGCGCCTATGTCCCATTTCCGCACACCTCCATTGCCACCGAGCAGTCCTAACCGAGCTCTCAAAGCGTAGCAGCCGTCTCATAAACGACAACATAGGAGAACCTCCGCTATTCTCCTTCAACCCGTGCCGGTACGGAGTAAACTCAATATCATCGCACTCCCTTGGCAGCTTGGCAACATCTTGGCCATCTTGGCCATCCTTGGCCTCGAGTTCAGGCCAAGAGGCACCCCGAAAGGGAAAACGTGGACTCGGTGCCAAGAGACCCAAAAGAGGGAGGGAACAAAATCCCGGGGCCAAGAAATCTGGGGGAACGTGCTTGTTGCCCAGAGTAAAGCCGGAGCTTGTGCGAAGTAAACTCTAAACTAGAACTTCCAAGAAAACGTGGTTGAGAGCTTGGCGGCGTGGACGGTTCGGAAGACACAAAAAGCCAAGCATCTGATGTTCTCGTCACTGTTGCGTCTTCGGGCAAGCTTACCTGGTATCATACCACAACATTCAGTATGACACTTCTAGAGGAAAAAGTCAAGGTCACACAATGGCGTGAAATAACCAAATGGCAGGTCTCTGCTGCATTGCCTTCTTTCACTGCACGTACGTCTCTTGATCGAGCGATCGATCTGACTTAGCTAGGCGTAACGATCTGCGATCACCGAGCCTGGAATCAGAGCGTCTGCAGAAGACACCCAAAAGGGGAGAAGAACAGTAATTCTGCTCAACCAAAACAGCGACAGTCGATCCAGACGGCTGTCCATTGCACCTCATATTAATACATAGCTAGCGGTTCGACTTGATAATCCTTTCCTAACAGTTTATGGCTTGTGCAGGACCTTCGTTTCCAAAACCCCCTGATTCCAAGACAACCAAAAGCATCCAAAACTCTACACAGTCCTGTGCCGTCACTGAACTCAGTTTGCCCTTTGCGTCCGCCCCACCACTACCTTATCCGACCGGGCCGTCAAACGTCACGCATAATCCAACTCCTCATTAATCCGCGTGTTACAGAGACACCTGCACTCGGGCACGGGACACTCCCTGTGCCGCGCGAACCACTGCCGCGCGTGGTCTAGGTGCAAGACGTGGCCGCACGACGCACAAAACGTCGGGAACCGCGCCGTGCACCGGACCTCCGGGTCGCGCGACTGCTCCGGGCGGTCGCTCCGCGGCATGCCCACCACCTCCAGGCACACGACGCAGCGCGGGAGGTGCTGCTTGCAGTTGGGACAGCTGATGCCGCTCGCGACCATCTTTTCCGTGTAGGGGTTGGCTGCTGCTTGTTGATGATGCGAGCGGGCTTCGAGGCGCGGTGTGGAGGTTTTGTTGTTGTTGGACGAGGAGGAGGAGGCGGCGGCGGCGGCCGTCATGAAAGCGGGCATTCCGCTGCCGCTGCGCGGAGGAGGCGGGGCTAGGAGAGACTCGGTCTTGAACTCGACGTCGCAGTAGATGCAGCGCAGGCCGATCTGGCGGCTGGGAGCGGGCACGGTGGGGCGGCCCTGGTGCTTGCTTCGCAGGGTGGATTCGACGTCGAACTTGGCGCGCATGAAGAAGGCGCGGTGGCGCTGGAGGTACCTACGGTATGTGTTGCGCATCGTGTTGGCGCGGATGTCGTCAATGAAGCGGGGCGCGCAGATGGAGAGGAGTAAGGTGGCCGTTTGGAAGTCGTTGAATTTGTGGACATAGCGGGCGAGGATGTCGACCAATGAGTCGGTGATGCCCGTCAGCACGATGCCTTCGATGTCGCCTATCTCGATGGCGACTGCGACTTCCTGCTCGAGCCAGGCGGTGAGGGCGTCGTCGCTGAAGTAGCGGACGGCGACAAAGCAGCGGTCGCGGAGAGGCAGAGACCTCTGGTCAGCGATCACGGCCCAGTCGCCAGTCGCGATGATGGCCGATATTGCGCGCAGGTAGGGGTCGGTTTTGCAAGCCACCCTCTCGTCGAAATCGAGGGCCGCCTTAACCTCATTATCGGCAGTTTTCCCCATGAGTTGAAGTGCTAGTGACACGAAGAGCAGCTCTGGATGCTCTGAGCTAGCCCTCTTCAGCACCTGGACAGCGCCCTTCGTGTTGCCTCTGAATATGGCATGGGCGGCGACCATGGTGTACCAGGTCGATTCTCTCCTTGGGCTCGACGTGGACAGCGCCTCCTCAAACTCTTCGCCGTATGAACGGCCGAGGCCGCATATCTCAAGGCACATCTCCCTGTGATGACGGCGTTTTGTTTCTACCTCGCCATCAAACTTAGGCACCCCCAGTTTCTTGCATATCGTGTTCAGGCAACGCTCCCAGCCAACCTCGTCGGGGGGCGATGCGTCCTCCGAGAGCCTCATCCGAGGCTTACTCCCTGCTGCGCGTCAGAGGAATTCAAGTATGAGAAAGGCTGAAGTGGACCCACCAAGGTTGTTCGTCCAGATCGTGTGGACTCCCATGTAACCGAGATCTAACGGGTGCGACATCATGCCCCCATCAGCCGCAGCTGCTTCTGCGCCTGTTGAAGAGGATAAGCAACCGGACACTTGGCCTTGCCAACTTCGGCGACTTACCGGCAACCCAGAGCCAAACATCCCTCAGCCAGGGATCGTCGGCCACTATTTCTTGATTCTTGACGAAGTCGAAGCGGTAGCCCTCCAGTGCACGGAGCAGCATGGTGTGGTCTATGGCGAATCGCTCTTTGCTGGACAGACCCGCTATATTCCTGGTCTCAGTGAGTAGTTTCTCGTGCCGTTCCAGCTGGGACAGGAACGGCTCCTCTTCTAATTCGTCTCTCCCTTCCTTGGAAGCCAATCTCAGTGCCTTCAGTTTGTCGGAAATCGAAGATGCCTCATCCAATGATGGCCATGATCGGCTGTCGCCAGATACCTGGGCAACTAAGCGCTCTCCTGTAGGCACACCAGCTAGCGTCTTCTCCACTAGAGACTTGGTGGTTGCCTTTTGGGGCCCAAACAATGGTACGTCAGACAGGGCCTTCTCCGTCAAGAGGGGGCTAAAGATATCATGGGCTTGTGCTGGTTCAAAGTCCATAAGTTCCTGGTAATCTGTTGCATCTATCTGAAGCCATTAGCATTACCATATTGCGAGGGATCGGTGCGGCATACCGGCTCGTCCGCGGTGCGGCGGCTGCCACGATATCAGTTTGAAGGGGTACTCTGAGGTAAACGAGGGCTTTTGCAGCACGTCAAAGGCGCCGCTGGCGCGGAGCACTAGCACTCGAGGCTGAAGGACGGGAGAGCTCATGGTGATCCAGTCAAAGGAGACTATCTTGTCGTTCTTGCGGTTGGGCTCCGCAAAAAGAGGGTCCATTTCGTACGAGCGCCTGACTTCTAGAAGCTCTGGGCCGCCATCAATCCTGACGTCTCCGTCTACATGCTCGTGTCTCGTGGAGAGGACCCTTAGCTGGCCGGTCCGCGAGAGCACAGCAAGCATGCCGGCATGGTCACGACAAAAACGGAGGGCGCGGATGAAGGAGCTCCCGTTGTCCGCCGCGGCCGGATCTGTCTCCGTCTCTACCGCGCGGTCAAGACGTAGAGCGCCGCCCCATGGGAGGTGGTCCTGCACCAGAGCGGCGGTATAGGATGGACTAACATTATGGCGGCTGGTGGCGCGGCGATCCCAGACCATGACGCCGGGCTGGTCTAAGGCAGAAGACGCAAAGTAATTTTGGTCGGCATAGTCAATGGCCAAGTTGTTGCAACATTTAGTTGGGAACTGGACGACTGGGCCCTGTCCTTGATCTGATGAGAGTATTAGAATCTAGCGACATGGCAGAGCACTTTGGGTCAATACGCCTCGGGCATGGATAGAATACCTCTCAGATCATGAATCCGAAGACCCTGCCCCTTAATCCCGGCTACCAACACGTTCGGGTTGTCTTCGAAGAACCTGACACTCGAGACCGAGGCGTTGAGCTCTAGCCGGTCAATTGGGTCTGACGGAAGGCCAATGTCCGGAGGAAAGCCGGACGCGCTGGCATCTATGCCCGAGAGACGACTGACGTCCCAGATATGTAGGCAAGTGTCGTTTCTCACCCTATCGAGTGCGACCGCCAACTTCCCAGCCGTGCTGAATGCCACCGCCTGGCAATTGCGGGACACCCTGAGACCGAGCTCGAGGTAGGCATTGGAGTTGTCGTCCACTCGCAACAAGTTGACGACGCCAGTCGATGTGCCCACGGCAAGGAGGCCCGGCACCGAAGGCGACCAGTCGTAAGTGGTGAGCGGCGGAAGATCATCGTGCTTTGCCAGCTTCCTGTACTCAAACCGCCCGCGCTGGGCCAGGCCTGTTGGCTCATAGAGTTGCGCCACACGGTGCTGTAAGTTGATGTGCAGAAACGAATCGTGAGCCGCATTGGGCGACCACTTGATCAGCCCCAATTCGGGCCGGTCCATGGCGATGACAACACTCTAACAAGGGTGAGAGGCTGGAGGATTGCGAAGAGGAGAGAAGTACTGTCTCTCCTCAGATCAATCCGTCCTCAGTTGCTCATTCGAATTTTGTACTCTGTTCGACGCCCATGCAACACGGATCTGAATTGGTGGCTGCGAGTGAAGTGTGCCAGGCTTTCAGGGTCGTCTCGACTCTCGAGGCGTTGCTTGAGGTGCAGGGGACTGGAGGAAGAGTCAACCCTAACCCTTATCAGTAGTCCACGGCAGGAAACTTTCGCAGTCCAAAGGCCAAAATTTCCAGCGAGTTGAATAAACTTCAGCAAACACGAACCGCTTGATCAATTCTCCTCGCCGTAGCCACTTTCCCTTGGCTGGAAACATGGGAAAGAAGAGACCGCACCCAGATACAGAGTCCTCGGGCCACGGCTCCGAGGACGGGACGAGAAAGCGAGCGAAGACCAACCGCCTGCACAAACCAAAACCAAAACCCGTTGACCACGACAGCCTCAATGCTATTAAGAAGCGCGCCCGGGCGATTGAGAGGCTTCTCGCGCGGGACAACCTAAAGATTCCGGCAAACAAGCAAAATGAGCTTGAGCGGGAGCTGGCGGCACACAAGCAACGGATCGAGGATGCCAGGGCAAAGAAGGAAAGGAGCAAGATGATACAGAGGTATCACATGGTTAGGTTCTTTGGTATGTCACCACCACGATTGATCAATCTGAATGGCCATCACTGACAATTCGAGCAGAAAGGAAAAAGGCAATGCGGTTTGTAAAACAACTCGAGAAGAAGCTGGCGCAAGCTACCGACCCGGAGGAGGTGGCTCAGCTCAAAGCAGATCTTCACGTTGCGCAGGTCGACATTGACTATGCCAGATACTTCCCTTTCATGGAGCCCTACATCAGCCTGTATGCTGGCGCTTCATCAGGGGAGAAGGACGAGGCAAGCACGGCGGCGTGGGCACGCTATCTGCGAACCCCTAGGCCGCCCATGTGGGCCGTCATCGAGAAGACCAGGGAGGAGGGCCAAGCTGCGCTCGAGAAACTGCAGAATAGACAGCCGCAGAGGAGCCGAGAGTCCTCTCAGCAACCAGCAGCGCGCAGTGTCACTGACAAGTCGCTCCCGGTACAGAAGGCGAAGGGGCTTCCACAACCTAAGGTGAAAGCGTCCAAGGACCCGAGACCAAGCAGGGCGGAAGGGGAGGATGGTAGGTCAAGCAACCACGAAAGCAGCGACGAGAGCGATGGCGGCGGGTTTTTCGAGGAGGATTGATCAAGTTGCGTTTGGGAACAGCCGACAGTCACCGTTGAGTATGATTGTCAACCCACTTACCATATATCATGATACCCACAATACGGACGAGAATATGAGCAAACCGAAGTGCCCGAGTTTCCCGTTTGTGCTTTCCCGATGGACTCCCTTGGCTTTCACCTTCGTTTGTTCCTCAGCCCAGAACGGCCCCTGAAGCCACGACGGGGAGCCGCATAAACGAGCTTCAGGCCAGTAGGACAGATTCAATCAGGAATTGAGTTCTCGAGGCAAGCCGCATCAAATCGCAGGGGGCAGGTCAGGCAGCGAATAGGTCAGCCAAGGTTGAGGCCTACAACAGCGTTTGCCCCCCTAATGCCTGCGAGATCTATTTACACGGCATGAATGCGCCATTCTACCTTTAAGAAGCCACCACTCATTCTCGCCCTTTCAGTTTCATTCAGAACAGTCACATCTGAATAGCTCGTTTTAATTTTCATTCTACTATTGTTTTTGCTGCACTGGGCGTTTCCATGGAAGTGAACCCTCAACCCCACCCACACTCTGCCGACGTCCTCCTCGACAACCTCATCAGTGCCATTCCATTGCAAAACAACAAATAGCTATTAGCTAAAACATTGCTACGCTTTCACCGACCTGAAGCACTGAGAAGCTCAGCACGAATATACTTTCAAATAAACTTACGAATATACGTATCCGCAACACGATGGCTTCCAACGTCGCTGCAGCGAGCCCGTCGTTGCTCGACGAACCAGTCGACTACCGCGACCTGAAAGAATGGATCGCGCAGCAGGAGATCCACCCGAAGCCGCTCACGCCGCTCCAGCAGCGGGCCATTGCAGACCTCAAGCGTTCGCTGGAGCCCGATATTGGCGACCGGGACTGGGTCAGCTTGCTGAATCGTACCACTTCCCTGCCTTGGCTTGCTCGCAACATTCTTCCTCTGCTAACAAGCATCCAGTGTTCAAGCAGGCCAGTGGCGCCGCGTCCGAATTCAAGGAGGACTTGGCCGATAACGGCGGCTGGGCCTACCAATGCACTCTCAAACTCAATGCTGAGGCCGAGCAGATGGTCTTTCCCAACCTGGACGCCGGCTTCGTACCCGGGGAGACAGGCACGCCGTGCGCCCCTGGCTTCGCGCGCAAGAAGGACGCCAAGCAGTACGCCGCCAAATGCTGCATCGAGTGGCTCATGGCCAACGGGCATATGCCGTCCGACGGGAAGAGCGTGACCTTCCCTAAGAGCAAGGCAAAGCCGGCCGCCAAAGCAGTTGCTGCGCTGAAAAAGCAAGCTGCATCCGCCAATGGCAACACCAATGGCACCACCACCACCACTACGTCGACCACAAAGGTCACACCAAAGAAAAGACCCCATTCCCCTTCCCAAGACACCACCCCCACCAATACCACCAACCCGATCGACATCACCGACGAAGACATCCTCGCCACGCAGCGTGTAACCCACCTGTGCCAGCAGCTGGGCATCACCCCGCCGCAGTACCGCATCACTCCCTCCACCTCCACCACCAGCACCACCAGCGATTCCTCGGGCGCAGCCTACTTCGACGGGTACCCCGACTTTGGCGCCGACAGCGTCAAGGTGCCCGACGGCCTGGGCCGCGTGGCCAGCGTGTACGGCAAGAAGAACGCCAGGGAGCGGATTGCCGAGGAGGTGCTTGCCTGGCTGGTGGCGGAGGAGAAGAGGCGCGGGGAGGAGCTGGCTGGGTTGTTGGCGCTGACGCAGCAGATGCTGACACAGCAGGCACAGCAGGCAGGGGATGGAAACGGAGATGGGGAGGAGGGGGTGGCTTTGAAGGGAGAGTAGTGAGACGCTTGGACTCTTGGAGAGGGAGGGAGGATGGAAGGGACGAGGGGTTAATGGGGTTCAGCATCCTTTTTATCTGCGTTGAGTTTTTGCGATTTTTGGAGTCTGATCTTTTGGGTGATATGGGACGGTGAGTGATATGAAGACACGTTGGGACATATGCCGTGGACATGGATGGACTCGACCGGCGATGGGTGGTTCGTAGGATGGGTGCTTTGAAGTGGAAGGCGATGCTCAGATTGAAGGGGCAGCGAGATTTTAGGGGCAGAGAGCGACGGTTACTATGCCACCCGAAGGTGAATCTGCGAAGAGTTCATATTTGAGAAGCTCAATGAGCCTGTCTTTAATGAGAGTGGATTTCCATCGCCATGATGCTTATGCTGCTTGTTCATCTACTCGAGGCCTCGTCACTACCACAGCAAACTCAGCATGAAACTGAACTCCTACCTACGTCATACCTCCTCCCCCTTTCCAACCTCTCGCCAGCACTATATGGTAGTAGGTCTCCAAGCGCATCTTTCACTCAGCCCCCAGCCGAAAACTGTTCACAAATTTACGTCAGTGGCATGAGCATAGGCCGGATGATCTGCCCAGTTCAGGCGACCCAACTGTGGGTTTTCGTAGCCGGCCACCTGTCCTGAGATTCAACTCGCAGGGCAGCTGGTCGGTGAGGGTTTTGATCGACGTGTCTATATATGTCTCTTCCTTCCTTTCTCTTTTTTTTTTTTTTTTTTTTTTTTTTTTTTTTTTTTTTTTTT
>MU860141.1:0-65539 GCA_033296875.1 Achaetomium macrosporum
TGTAGTAACACGTCCACGTTCGTGATACATTGCAGCAAGGACGCCGTGTGTCAGGGAGCAGATCTCCTCTTGGAAGCATGCCCTGTTCCCCGTGCGCTGGTGGCTGCGCTACTGGGACGCTTTGCTTCCCTCGGCATGGCTGCCGAGCCAGCGGTCGCCCCCACTGAACCGCTGCCGCTAAAACGTGCGGCGATTGGACCCGGGCATCTGTGACGGGAGTTTCTGCTGTCTCAATTCGAGCTTGCCCCTGCCGAGGCATCTCCACCTTGACTGTGCTCCAGCATCGGCGTTCATCCTTTTGATTTGGCGGGTCGCATGACTTAACTACTGTGGTACCGCTGTGTCGGGATGGCTGCATTTGTGAATCGCATCAACAGGCAACTCATCTTCAACTCTGGACTCGATTCCATCAAGCATTCCCCCTTGCAGCTGCATGTTCGCCAATTAACGAAACGCTACTGATATCGCGTTGCAGCGCTTCTGCATTAGCCTACCCCAGCTGGTTAACCGACATGGGATGATGAGATGGAGCATGGTATGGATCCAAGGACGGGTCATGCCCCTTGGGGAACTCCTCCTGTTCGCCAAGTTGATCCTGGGATTCACCCGGCCGTTCAAGAGTTCGCCATCGAAGACAGGGAGCTTTCCTCTCACGCGCGGCTGGGAATCGCTTCGTCTGTGCTGACAAGCCATCCGCTGGATTCGACTATTGAGCCGCGGTCCCTTACGTAGTCGTTAATACTCGCCGCTTCCTTCTCGTTCTCCCACTTCCCCAGCGTTGATCTCGGCTGCAAGCAGGATACCCAGCTGTGCGGTTCACGGACAACACTCTCCGCTTCCGTTTGTCGAGATCGACGCAGGCACTGTCGTGCAACCTTCAATCACAGACTATGTAAGCCTGCATGCCAGTGGCCCAGGTCTTCGGATGGATGGGATGGGGTACTAATTACTACACATGGGGTTAGCAAACCATTAGCACTGGCCAACTGGGTAAAACAGTCCTTTCTCATGTGAAGTGTCCTGCACACTGACATCTCGCTCCCGTTTACCCCCTTATTGCTTCTTGGCTGCGACTCTGGCAGCGGGCCGCGTGCTGACGATATACTTGCTTCGACTTTAGCTGCTTCAGTCGTCTCAGAACGCAGCAGAGCCAATTCCACGCCGGCAAGGCCTCGTCAAGATGGGTAAATTCAGGTTGAGCTCGTTCTTCCACTCTACTAGCTCCTCACCGAGCGCCGACGCCGAGGCCAAAAAGCAGAACCGGCAATCCTTCTCTGCCCTGTCTGCCTCGTTCCGTCACAAGGATGCCGAGACAAACGGAGCGGCGGCACAGGCCTCCAAAACCGAGACATCGCCACAGCAGTCCACGTCTCGGATGGTTGCTTTGGCCCGGAGCATCACTGCCGAGACGGAGAAGCTGGAGGCATACATGAAGGCAAACAACCTGCCTATGCCCGGCTTTGACGTGGATGCTCCAGCCGACTTCCCCCACCTCCCAGAGGATGTCCAGAGGAGCAGACAGGAGATTATCTACGCGACCAAGGAGCTTGGCAGGCTGGCTCACGGTCCCCGCGAGTCTGTGAGGTGGGGTGTCTGGGAGGTGAGCGCGGCTTTCAAGTTCAGACCTGTACTTGTGTGGCTCAGTATCAGGTTGACATAACATCCAATTCAGTTCCTGGATGTCCTGGCGCTTACTGCTGTCAACCACTATGGACTCGGCAAGTCTTGGACGCCCTCGCATCTCAAGTTGGTATAACACGTTTCTAATGCCGCATGACAGCAAAACTCGTCCCTGTCGATTCAACCATCACCCTCGTCGAGCTGCAGACCAAGACTACGCTGGATCCCATCAACCTCGCCCGCCTCCTCCGCATGGCCATGTGCAACGGCATCTTCCGAGAGCCCAGCCCCGGCGTGATTGCCCACACGGCTGCCTCCCGTGTCCTCGCCGAAGACGACGACATGAAAGCCTGGGTTGGCTTCAACGGGGAGGACATTTTCCGCGCCTCGGGCCACGTCCTGCAAGCCCTCCAGGCTTATCCGGAAGCAACCTCCCTCACCCGGGCCGGCTTCCAGTTCGCCTTCGACACCGTCGACAAGGAGCCCATGTTCGCCACCTTCGGCAAGGACCCGGAAAGAGCCCGCCGCATGGGCCGTGCCATGGCCAGCCTGACGGGCGGTGAGGGATACGAGCCCTCGTATTTCGTCGATGTCGAAAAGGGCGGCTATGACTTCAGCGACCTCGACGCCGCCGGAGGCACGTTCGTCGACATCGGCGGTTCGCACGGCTTCATGTGCGTCGACCTGGCAAACCGGTACAAGAACATGAAGTTTGTCGTGCAGGATCTCCAGAAGACGATCGACAGCGCGCCGAAGCCCATCAGCCCCGATCCGCAGGTCGCTGAGCGCATTACCCTGCTCGCGCACGACTTCTTTACCGAGCAGGTTACCAAGGACGCAGACGGTAAGACCCTCACTACCACCACCCTATTTCTACGGTAAGAGTTCGACCACTAACCACCCGTGGGGGCAAGTCTACTTCTTCCGCTGGATCATCCACAACTACTCCACCCCGTATGCAATCCGTATTCTCAAGAACCTGATCCCCGCCCTGAAGCCTGGGGCTCGCATCATCATCAACGACCACTGTCTGCGCGAGCCGGGCCAGGAGAACCCGTGGGACGAGCGGGTCATGCGGCGTATGGATGTTGTCATGCTTGCCCTGCTGAATGCCCAGGAGCGTACCGAGGCCGAGTTCCGCGAGTTGTTTGCCGCCGCCGATGAGCGGTTTGTTTTCAAGGTATGTTACTTCTCCGAAGGAGGCAGAATTTGGAAAAAGGTGCTGACTGGTTGGTTCAATAGGGTGTCCGGAGACCCAAGGGCTGCCGGATGAGTATCGTCGAGGCTGTCTGGCAGCCGGAGGAAGTCGGGAAAGCTGACGAGGGTACTTCCGCGCCGACGGTCGCGAAGGCCCGGACTCCCGCTGCTGCGGCCGGGCCGGAAGCAACCGAGGTGAAGCCCACTATGGAGACCCCGGCCACCGAGAACGGTGCTGCGGCGGCTGCTTCTGGGGAGCCCAAAGCTGACGAAGCGAAGTAAGGGGCGGCAAAAGCCCCCAAAACTGCAACACACCTGGCTGTGGTCGCCGTTGTTTGTTTATTCCAAAGACAACACGTTTGGAGCTGGGTGCCAGCCGCACCGTACTTCTGTGGTCGATGTCGGTCTTTTCATTCTCACAATTCGATACCCTTGCCTTGTACTTCGTATGTAACAGATACGGCGGCATCGATCCCATATTGTACATGTACACACACATAATTAGTGGAAATACTTCAAGCACATCATCACAGTATGCTGGGCGGTCTTGTTCTATAACTGCACGGTGAACGCAGCGTGGATAACTTCCTTCTGTATCATGGTCTCGGCAATGTATAATCTAGAGTCCAACCGGTGCAAATTTAAAAACCTCCGAGCCGTTGCCCATTAAATACCGTAGCAACGGTTATCAGTGGCCCAACAGGTATAGGCTGGTCGAGCATCTCCCCAGAGGCATCGCTCAGCTTCAGGAGACGAGGCAACAATGACCGTCTGGCGGCTTCCTCCGGCCTGCCAGCTGAAAGACCACCGACAACTATGGGAAAGAATTGTGTAGCCGAGACTCGCGCCAGCCCAAATCAGCTCCTCGAGGCGTCTGCTCTGCTTGTATCTTTCCTCCGCGTTGGCGGGTGCAAGGTGGCCGAGAAGATGGTTTAGCACGACCTTCAACCTCGACACCTGCGGTTGGATTTCCATGCGCGGTGGTTGCAGGCTGTTTTCCAGGAACGCGTCTGCCTGGAAGGTGCGCGCTGTGAGCTTCACCCACTCCCAGAGAGCTATGCCCATCAGCCGGTTGGCTACCAGGTACGTTTGGCGCACATTGTCGAACAGAGTTCGCCAATATTCGGTTGATTTCGTCTACCTACCCGTTTTCTTGTGCCTGTCGATTTGACCGATGACCGAGCTCCGCAAGAAGGAGATCATCCAGGGCGGCAGCAAGACATGCTCCTTGCAGGTTTTGAAATGTATGGCCGAGAATATGGCTGCCGCAATGATATGGCGCAGCGTGGCAACTCGGGTCTGGGGCGCGCGAGAAGCTCCTCATCGTGTTTTAAAAATGGGAGGCCGGCAATGCCGTGGACGAGTTTCCGCTTGCTACACTTTCCCCTTGCAGGACATAGCTGCCTTCCACGTGGTCCCGTATCATGCCTCCCAGCTTTCTCATCCCGGAGACCAACTCCTCCATGGAGACATCGTCGCTGTCCTCGGGTGCTTGTCGTCCTGCAGACCCTTTGGGCCTTGCGTTTTCTGCACCAGTAGTGACTCCCAGTATCTGCCGGTCCATCTCCCTGAGCTCCCGTTGGTCTTCGTACGAAGTGGACAGATGATGCTGTCGGCGTCTCCGCAGCATGAAGAGGAGCGTCGATTGGGCTCCGAGGACGATGCCACGGGCAATGGATCCTATGATGATAGCAGGGAGAGCTTCATCTGTTGACGGCTGGTCTGTGGGAGCTGGGTTACATGCGACTATGTGGTAGATAGATGTTATGGAGTTGGAAGCAGAAGGCGCTGCTAGCGATGGATGATGATGTGAGACGACCGCTATCATCTTCGTTGTCTTCGGAGTTTTCCGCTTGATATGCAGGGAAGTTTCAAATCGACCGCTGCCAACAACAGTTGGATGGCAGGATAAGTGAGGGAGGATGTGTGAGAGCCCTGGGATGTTCACGACACGGCTCTGAGTCTCGTCTCCCACATCGACCACTCTCTGTCGCCAGGTCTTACACAAACAAACTGAAGAAGTCCGCTCCGCTCCGGCTAGTTGTAGAGTGGCCCCATGCTGTCGCACCCGACATGCTGTCGCACCCGACATGCTGCTTACCATAGCCGTACTGGAAAAGCGTGCTGCACAATATCAATACTAAGGTAACAAGGTTACGCTATCCACGGGAGGCCTCTGAGGGCCTGTGGCGGTGGGTAAGTGCTCATGCTCTTCGTCTCATTCACACAGAGGCATAAACTGTATATCAAGGACAATCCGACTCGGGGCAGATCAACCTGTTTAGAAATCATTTTCCTGCCTGTTCGTCCATTCTCCTGGTCGATCTTCCCTGAATCCGATCTCACCGCCCTGGGTGTCATCGAGCTGGAGCTTCCCCCCTGATTTCAACGTTGTTATGCCGAGCACACGGTTCTTGCTTTAAGTTAGTTCCAGCTCCTCAAGCCAAATGTATTTTAGATCAGATAAGCAACATAGATATTTCGTCGTGGGAGATGGTGGAAGATAAAACTGGCATAGGCCGTGTCGTGCGTCCCATGGCACGACATCAGATCCTGCTGCCCTCGCAGATTGCAGCCGCCAGTATATGAAGCGCGTGGCGCGGACAGCGCCTAGATACAGCACTCGACGCCTCCACCCAGGCAACAATCTGTGCTAGTACCCGGCATATGTGCCACCCGGGGCTATTGTGCAACCGTGTCGTACGCCGCGCACTGATTCAGACAGCCTTCAGTTTCTCTGAGCATCGCAACGTCTTCCGAGACCGATACTTGCTACTGCAGCAAGTCCGGTCTTATTTTGCTCCGACCTCGCTCTGGATGACTGGTGACGACTCGAAGGGGAAAAGAAGAAAAGAAAAAACGCTAAGACCGATCTTACGCTCTTTACACTGCCCCTTTGTCAAGTTGGCGGGCAGATAACGCTGGAGACGAGAGCAGTCCCAGCTTGCAGCTTGTCAAAAGCAGCTTGAGACATCCATTCCATACGCACGAAGTGCTTCGTGCACTAGCTCACCCGAATACCGCCTCCCCTTCTTCGTCAATGGCTACACGATGCAACAACACCCATCATCACTCATGGTATCACCAGTGTTACTCGCCCAGGAAACATGCAGGCTCCAACACGGCTCCAAAGTCAGAATGTTTGGACAATATCCGAGGGAAAGACGTTGCTCGCCGAGTTTCACCCGTCCATTTACGAGCGAACGGCTTGGAGGCGGGAATCTTGTTGTGAAGAAGAGGTAATACTGGTCGCGATGTATTTGGTGCTTTGGTCCACTCAATATCAGACCCGTCTGAAACAAACGCAGCCGTTAATCGGAACGGTATTTGGTTTTGTTTGATCATTGATTAACTTCTGTCACCGAAGAGTTGTGTGTCCATACATACAAATGCAACCGGTCCCCCGGTCTCGCACTCAGGCAACCTGCTTAATTTACCTCAGCAACTCTCGTGTATGAGAAACTCGAATTCGACTTCGACTTGAATCTCAAGTGTTGTCGACGATCTCCGAAGGAATTAGAAGAAACGCAGTTTCGTTGCAACCGTCGTGAAAGGGCCGCACCTTCCCAACAAGCTCGGCTCAGTTACGCCGGTCCGGGCCTCCAGGGGCAAGTACGACTTGACTAACACTACCACCGACTCTTCCTGACGAGCGGCGCACTCAACGCCTCCTCCTCGGAAACCGTGTGCTTCCGCAAATTAGTTGAGCGTAACCGAGGAAAGGCTCAGCCACTAGGTCCCGGAGGCGAAAGGGCAAACCTCCTAGCCCACGCGGCCCCTGCTGCTCGCTGGATGTCAACCGCCGAGGTGAAGAGAGCCCAAGCAAGAACACCCAAGCAGATCCTTCTATCTTGGACTCCCATTCTCCAGGATGACGCTTCCATATCCCAGCGCTTCTCTATCGGAGATGACAGAGGACGGGATTCGGAACGGGTCCCTGAGCAGCGAGCCGCAGTCGGAGAGGAAGCAAGGGCGAGCCGTTTCTGCGAAGAGAATGAGCCTGCGGCAGATCTTCTTGACAATAATGTACGATCCAAACCTCCCATTACCCCCATCCCTGACGATTACTCTCTGTGATCACTGGCTTTTGTGTCTAACATACGAGGGCGAGGCAACAGCATCTGCGCCGGGCTAATGTTCTCCTGCCTCGACACCTCGATCGTCTCGACCGCTCTCATATCCGTTTCGGTCGAGTACCAGAATTACCAAGACAGTCCCTGGACTGTCCTGAGCTATCTTTTGACGTACATGAGTGAGTGGGTTTGACGAGGATGCCCAATTGGCTGTGATCCATGCTGAACTTGGATGGGGCGACCGCAGGCTTCGTCGTTGGCTTTTCCAAGTTGAGCGATATCTATGGCCGGAAGAATATCCTGGCTGTCTCTTGGCTGCTGTTTACGCTGGGTTCCGTGTGGTGTGGTATTGCTAGGCATATGAGTGAGCTGTATGTCCTTTCCTCCCCCCTTCGGAACGCTACAATTCGCCCCTGCCAGGAGATTGCTAACCGATTCTACCCGTTACCATAGCATTGCTGGACGTGCAGTTCAGGGACTGGGCGGCTCGGGACTCTACAGTCTGGCGCAGGTATGTCTTCTCGAACAGGGGCCCAGTCGACCTGAAGTCGTGGGTGGTCTCGTTGGCATCACCCTTTCCATATCATTTGTCCTGGGTCCACTGCTTGGAGGTGCCATATCGGAATGGAACTGGAGGGGCATCTTTTGGTTTAAGTCGGTAACCGCCTCCTCTACATCGGCGGCCTCAGAACTAACGTGGCCGTCAGTATCCCATTTGGCGTGCTGGCCGTACTGGGAATCTTTGCGTTCTGGCCAGGAGACCGGCGCAACAGGTACGGCGCCATGACGAGTGCCTCCAAAATTGATCTCCTCGGCAACGCTATGCTCGCTGCAGCATCAGTTCTTCTCGTCTTCGCCATGCAGGAGGCCGGTTCTTTCGTGTGGAGTTGGTCCAGTCCCGTCATCGTATGGTCACTCGTCACATCGGGGGTCTGTTGGGTCCTCCTAGGCATATGGGAATACTGTCTCTCACATGTGTTCATTCGGCGGATCCAGCCTATCTTCCCGATGCATCTTGCGAGAAACCGTGTCTATGTCTTTTGTCTCCTGTACAGTCACCTCTCCGGATTGTTTAAATCGTGCCTCGCTAACCGTGTGTGCAGCGTCACCTTCCTCGGCGGTTCCATCTACATCGCTCTGGTCATCAAGATTCCCGAGCGTCTACAGATTATCCATGGCGACAACGCGCTCTGGGCCGGTATTCGTCTCCTCCCAATGCTGGGCTCATGCGCCTTTGGCTCCTTTATGGGAGGCGCCGTCTCGAAACAGGCCAATTTCACCAGCCAGACGCTAGTTGCTGGGAGCATGTTGCAGGTCATCGGCCTAGCTCTGGTATTCGGATTCTCGACGAGCCTTGGACTCGAGCTTGGCCTTCTGTTGGGCTTCACCGCCATCTACGGACTCGGAGTCGGGCTGTCATTTGCCGCGTGCACCATGATAGCCGCCATAGAAGCCCAGAACGACGACCTCGCAGCCGCTCAAGGCGCTGTTGCGCATGCCCGTGTCTTTGGTGGAGCACTTGGTCTCGCCGTTTGTACCATCGTGTTCAACGAGGAGCTGCAGACATCGTTGGGCCCCGGTTCCGGATCCCAACTGGGACAACAGCAGTTGGACCAGATCCACCGAAATCTGATGACTGTGCTGAGTCTTCCCGATGCGGCTCGCCTGGAAGTTATTCGGATATATCTGGAGGCCTTCGAGGACCAGGTGTTAATCATGATCGTTGTCGCGGTTGTCGCTCTGCTTTGCAGTTTCGCCACCTACAGATCCCGAGCCAGCCACCCTGTCGACGTCTTGCAGCAACTGAAGGACGGTGGCCGGCAGCGAGGCAGAGGCCACGTGGAGCTGTCGAGCGTCAGCAGCGTTCGTTCTTTGGTTCGGTAATTTCGAATGCCTCGCCGATGCTGCATATCGTTTGTCGGGCCTGGTTTGGTCACTCAATCAGGAGACTGCCCCTGATATTCCCTACCGATGGGTCGGTAGTCAGCAACTGACCAGTGAATCTCATTTACATTCGGTTTTGCCCTACTACTGCGTTTCTCCCTTCATTCTCTGTTGGGGTCGCCTTAGAGGTCATCCTGTTGGTTGGGTTATTTCTGTTGGCTTTTCCGCACCATGTTTTGCGACTTTGTGTTATAGGCCACCTGCAGCTAAATCAATGCACATCATTCATGACCTCCATCTTGCAGACTTCGCGTCATCATCTTTTGCCATCGGTGCAGAAGCCACATACCATTCTCTCGGGTCACGGTCTCAAGACGGATGAAGGTCATCTATGGGCTGTAAAGGTTTACATGGGACAACTGATGGAATGGATGCTTCCGGCCGTTGAAGTACAACTTGGTTCGAGCGTCTTCCAATAGCTTCCGGTCAAACCTGAGACAAAAGCAGTTGGTTCCGCCCTGTAGATCTGCACTGTACAACTGCCGGCAAGTCATGACGGTGAAAACCGACAAGATCTTGATCTATTTCCCTGCGTGAAGGTCATTGATGGCAGCATGGACCTAGATCGCCAGGTTTTGTTCCGAATGCCATCCAGGTACACATACTACACGTTGGATGTCTTGTTTGGCATATTGGGCCGTGATCAACCCAACCGGTGAGTGAACGAGGCGAGTGGCAATTCCGCATTTTCATATTATGCTCTTTCCTGAAAATACACGACCTGGTAGTGCTGAGAAAGCTCTTCGACGTTGGGCGGCATGTACTGATAATATGACTTGCCGTCGATCTGGATGCACCAGAGCATCTTGAGCCCGCCATCAGCCGATTTGTATGACATAGGCCAGATCTCTGCGCCGAGTTAACTATCAGTGGGCATCATACATGGCGCTCTTGCGCTACAGATTGGACTCACCGCATTGTTTGCGTGCTTGGGGCTCTGAGGTTGGATCAAGGCCTTCCATACTGTTGTTGCTCTCTGGGAGTGTGCTGGGCTCAGGAGACGGCAACGTGTTTATGCCATCGGCTTGAGGAGAGGCTTGGGTAGCAGTGTCTGGGATTATGGTCAATATATATCTTGTAGCATCTCTGTATCTCGGTGGTGCTTGCCGGTGGCCGCCTGGCTACTACTGCCTTTCCTCACGCCTGCATCGTTGCCGTCGGCTTCTAATTGCTCTCCCACCGTTCGGGGATTCTGCTGCAATAGCGTCATGGCTGCGGGCTCTGTGGGCTGGCTTACGGTCCATCCGACTCAGGATGACGTCCAGAAAGCTGTCTTATAGAGGTCAGATCCCCATGGAACGAGGACATGTTTGCACCTCCGCTCTCTCCCTTGATAGCCAAGAAGTAGGGAAACAGCTCTCCTTGGACGGCATAGGCTATCGCGGCGCTGGTTGGGCACCACATTGTCTTCCCTGACTCGGACCTTACCCGTCTCGCAAATGTCTTCATGCTACAGATGACTGCAGTGTGACAAGTGTCACCTGGCACAATTGACGGATGTGTCGGAGACGAACGCCGCGTAATGCCGAAGCGGGGCAACACTACCCAAGGCAGGAGAGCCTTTGATTGCCCCCTTTTCAGGAGGATGACTGAGCTTTTGCCTTGGGGAGGATACTGGCATCATTTCGCGGTCCTCTGGCCGTAGTAGTGTTGAAGAGATCAACAATGGACGCCTGACAAAGCAAACTGAAGCTAAAACATGCAGGCCACTAGTTCTCGGAGGACGGGATGTGAACAACGGGTTCTGTGCCCCACTGCGCTAACTTTAGCCCCTTGCAAGTTGCAACACTGAGCTCCCTTCATCATCAAAGTCCCGGCTCGGTTGAGCGATTTCTGGTTTAGATAACACAACTCTTCCGCAGGAAAGATTGATTGATTCCCGCTTCCCCCGACCACGCTGCCATGGTAACTCCGGGCCTGGCCGAAACCTCCGGCCGCGCGGCATCGGGAGTCCCGGTGCCGACCCCCACCTACGGATCAGGCGGGACCTTCACCATCTCCTGCTTGACCCACATTGCGGCCACCCCAAGAGCTTGTTTCGACGTCGTCATCACAGCAGCCGACTGTGCGCCATTCCGCTCCTGCATCCCAAGCTCAGGAGACATGGTCTCGACTAACTGACTTGGCTCATAAAAGACGCCATCTGGAACCGCTTTTGCAGAAAATGCACCATCAACTCCCAACCAAAAGTCAGCTCAGAGAGCGAAGACAATGACAAGCTCCAGCTTGGCACCCGCTTCACCTTTGACGTGCATATGAACCTGGATGATCCCGACGGCAGCGCAGGGCGGGCAACCGCGCTGGAGGTGAGCGTGCTGGAGCCCGTTGACGACGAACCATCCGAAGGTGGTCGCCGCCGCAAGGGATGGCGCATTGCCTGGAAGCAGCGCCCCAGTCTGCTCATGCCCGGCTGGATGCTCCGGAACGAGCGGGTGCAGGAGTTTGTCGAGGTTGGTAGTGGCGAGGGTGAGCCGGAGACGGAGTACCGCTGCTGGGAGACGTTCTATGGGGCGCTGGCGCCTGTGGTGAGGCTAGCTGTTGGAAAGCAGATCGAACGGGGATTTGATGCGTGGACGGAGGGATTGAAGGCCAGGGCTGAAGACAAGACAGTGAACGACACAGGTCAGGATATTTGATATGTTCTCAGGGCCAGAAGAGGCTCATTGTGATGTCCACTTTAAGCTAACTCGAGTACCTGCAACCTCGCCGTTTATCTCAACGCAACAGGGCGTGCCTAGAACCTCCTTTCCACCTAATTTCCCTTAGTCCACAACTCCATCGCTCCGTCCGTGTATACGACAAGCGGTGGCTCTTCAAGAAGCTCCTTTCCTGCCCTCTTGAGCGCCGCGTGCGCCGGGCACTCGCTGTCGTAGTACTTCATGTCGTCGAGGCTGGCGAACCACATGTTCGAGATCACCGTGTAGCCCTTGGTGCGCGGGTCATCTTTGGCTACTCCGATCACAGAGCTATTTTGGACCATCAGCTTCACATATTCTCGCCGTGGGGGTGTTGCTTGCGTCGGCGAAACCGCAAAGAACAGGTAAGCGTACCGGAGTATATAGGGTTTTCCATCCTGGAAAAGAGGAGATTGTTAGCCACGAGTCCCCATAGGGAGAGGCTGAAGACGAACCTTGGCCTGATCCTTCACCAACACTCGGTACGCTTCGATCAGCTTCTGCTGATTGTCCGGATCAGGGACCTTGAACAGCGTGGTACGGTGAACAGAGCCAAGAGGGATTGTAGTAGACATTTCGAATCTTTTGTTGATGTGGTTTCCCTAATGTTTCCAAGGTGTGCTCGATGGTCTTGGGGAAGTGAATGGATCAACAAGTCACGAATCGGAAGGAATTGAAACACGCAGTGCTATATTGAGAGGAGCACCATCATGTGGATGTACCACCCTCATATGGCAGGTGCGTTCCGGTACATCCGCACGCTACCATCCATGCCTCGCAACGACCCCATACATAAGGTACCACTGGCACTCCACACAGACGAGTGGAGTATTGCACCTTCCCCATGCCTTTGATGCTTTGATGGGCATCCAGTCTATCTCACCCCATTCAATGCACACGCCAACCCAAGCCAACTGAAGCCATCCCGAGCTCCCGCAACGCAGCATGAGCCCGGAAACTGTTGCCCTACCTAGGTGAAGTCAAGTCCCTCATGGTATCCATCAAACAGATCGCAGCACCGGGGACCGTAGCGAGGATGACGAGCAATGGAGTCAGTCGATGCATCCATGTCACCCACCATGACGAGCGGCATTTCCCCTCTACAATCCCCGTGCCGTCGGGGTGACATGGTGACGGGCATGTCCGAGTTACACTGCAGAGCGGCATCATATACTAACTAGCTGAGATGATACTCGGGCCGGACCGCTGATCGTCCACGCTTCTCTGCCGCTTCCAGGTTGTTGCAGGAGACTTGCTTTTACCTATCTCAGATCTCTAGATAGGCAACTTAGACGATGGCCAGGGCCGCAGCGGTACGCATTGAGACGGCACAGCGCCCACATAAGTTGGGTAGGCAGAGAGTTTAAGAGAAGGACCCCGTCTTCATTCAAAGTGCACTGAATTCCCAAGCAAAAGAAAATGCAAAGGGTATCCGCGATCCGTATACATCCACAGACAAGGACAAGTAAAAGCAGATGCCATCCCATAGAACGCTACCAACACCATCCCCCATGCAAAATGCGTTATGCCAGTTCTCTCTCCCCGTTCCCATCCCTAACACCGCCCGATGCAAACAGATGCAGCCCGGACCCTTGTCGTGACGCATCTCCCAGTGAGCGTGGCTGGCTCTAACCCTGTTGATTACCCATCACCTTCACACTGACCCCCAGATCCTCTGAGTCCCTAGGCTGGGAACCTTTATATGTGATCCCCTATGTCAGAACCCCGGTTTACTTCGATCCTCTAACATCCCGGTCGCTGGCCCCTAGCCCAGCCTCCTGATCATCCCTCCACGCAGTCGCAGTCGCAGGAGCAGGAGCACATCCACCACCGTCACCGTCACCGCCCGCGGCCGCGGCCGGGGCAGCAGCAACCCGCGCCATGACAATCCTCATCCTCTCCAGTAGCTCCGGCATGCGGTAAGGCTTCACCAGCACGTCGTCACAGCCGGCCTCTTTCGCCTCGACGATCTGCTCCATCCTCGCGTTGGCACTGACCGCGATAATGGGGATCCGCCCGCCCGCAATCTTGCCGGCGCGCTCCAGCTCGCGGATGTTTCGCGTGCAGGTCAGCCCGTCCTGGACGGGCATTTCTATGTCCATCAGGATCATGGAGAGCGGGAAGGGTTGGACGGTAGAACCACTGCTGGGTGGGCCACTGCCACCGCCCTTGGATGGGGAAGACGTTGGGAACGGGGATGGTGCAGGAAGGACGTAGCGATCTGTTCGACGGAGCTTTTCTAGACATTCAACGCCGTGGTTGGCCACGTCAACTCTGAAACCCATGTTGAGGAGACCCCGGCGAGTGATTTGCTGATTGATGAGGTTGTCCTCGACGATGAGGACGCCGTTGATTTGTGGAGCGGCCGGCATTAGTGGAGAGCTTATGCTTATTTCGCTGCTGGGCGTCACGGCGGCTGTTGCTGTAGGGCTGAATCCCGAGTTTGTTCTTGCCACGCTCGCAGTGGTGGTCTCGCTGGTCAGCGGACTGCTGCTCACGAGGCGCTTGTTGCTTCCCCTTCTGCTCAGGCTGGGGCTGACTCGCATCGCGGATAGCGCTAATTGGGTGCCCGCCGCCGAGGCCTCTGCCTCCCGGAAGGCGGCAGCGGTTGGCGGGTACGCCTCGATGTAGAAGGCAAAGGTGCTGCCGACGCCAGGCTGGCTGGCCACGCCGATGGAGCCGTTCTGCAGCTCGGTCAGGCGGCGGCTGATGAACAGGCCCAGTCCAGAGCCGCCGTACTTGACATGGGTCCGGCTGGATGCCTGCACGAAGCGCTGGAAGAGGCTCTTCTTCTCTTCCTCTGTCAGGCCCTCGCCTGTGTCCTCAACCTCGAACACCAGGAACACCGGGTTGGCATGGTTGGCATGGACCGGCTGCTCGTGTGCATCCTCGACAGATTCCTCTGACCGCGGGATGAATTGGACTTTGCTGGTCGCCTCGGTCGGCGGGGAAAGACTCGCGCTGATGGCTACGGTCACGTTCCTAGTCGGGCCCGTCTTGGTGAACTTGAGCGCATTGGTCAGCAGGTTGATGAGGACCTGCTTCAATCGTGATGGGTCAAAGTCGAGGAACTTGATTCCGAGGTCGCGGTAGGAACGGTCGACAACCATGCTCAGGTTGATGTCGACCCGCCGAGCTTCAACCTCGAACATTTTGAGCGCCTCCTGAACCATCTGGATCGGGTCAACCGTGACCCGCGTAATCGACAAGAGGCTCGAGTCCAGCTTCGACATGGTAAGAATATCATCCACGATCCGCTTCTGGTGCTGTGCGCAGCTGACAATGGTTTCGGCGTTGTCGATGCTGCTCTCGACGAACTCGCGCGTTTCAGCCAGCCAGTCGTCACTCATACTGATCGTCGACGCTTCTTCATCCCTGTCAGACTCCGTAATGGCGCGACCAGCCGCCTCAGCGCTTTTCCGGTCGAAAACATTTCCGAGGAGCTCCTGAACACGCGACAGCGTGGCCGTAATCGCATCCGCGCAATGGATGATCGCACTGAGCGGGTTCCGCATCTCGTGAGATGTCATGTCAATGAAGTTCTCCTGCTGCCGTTTGGACTCGATAGCTTCCTCTTTTCGCTCCTTCTCTGACTCCAGCTGCCATTTCTGCAACGAAACGTCACTCAGGCAGCCAGTGAAGCTCTGTATGACACCCTCAGTCGTCCTGACGGGCATCAATGTCGCCTGCACCCACCGCGGCATGACGACCTTATGGCCTGTGCCGTCGTCGGCAGTCCAAGTGGTGTTGAGCCGGACCTCGACATTCTGCACCTTGTCCTCAACCACCATTCTAGAAACCTTTTCGGTGAGTAGGGAGTAATCCTCGTCACGAACGCAGATTTTCCATGGCCTAATGTCCGTTTCGGCCGGATCAACCTTCTGCAGCCCGCACAGTTCAAAAAAGACGTTGTTGGCCCCGAGCAGCCGCCCATCGAGGTCCATGTCATACATGCCGACAGTTGCGAACTCGGCCATCCGTTTTAGGTTCTCGGCTTGCTGGGCGCGGCGCACGGCCTCTTCCGCAGCCCTTTTGCTGGGTGTTTGAAACCAACGATGTCAGTTATTTCTTGCTCAGGAAGCTTTCCGAAAATTGTTCAGGGGTAAAACTGCCGGAATAATACATACTGCGCCGTTACGTCCGTCAGACAAGTTAAGACCCGAATGACACTGCCGTCCGCCCCAAGCTCCGCTCTCGCGCTTGCTAGCACGTGGCGCTCCTTCAAATCCTCAGGCGAGACCAGCTCAAGCCCAGCCTTCTCGAAACTCGGCGAGGCACGGGTCAATGGCGGCGTCAGGGCCGGATTGGCAGCATTGGCCTGTCGCTTTACGCGAAACTCGAACTCGACGTTGCGGATCGTATTGAGCTTCTCGTATTCGGCTATCATGATCGGCCGATCCTCCTCTTTGACGCACGAGAGAAAGCCATAGTCCGCGATGGGCCCGGTTCCCTGGTAGCCCATAATCTTGTACCAGGCGTCGTTTGCATACGTGATATTGCCGTGGGCGTCGCCAAAGCACATTCCGACTGGGACGAACTCGGCTACGGCTTCAAACATCTGCATCGACTCGTTTGCTTCTTTTGTCTGCACCTCCAGCTTCTCCTTCAGCATCGCCTGGTCGAAGGCAGCCTGTTCGGCGGCGTTTCGACCTCTCCGCGTCTCCTCCTCGAGCAGGACAACCGAGGCTAAAGAAGTGGCCAGTTTCTGGCTCAGCAGAGATATGTATTGCCGGTAGTCGTTGTCATACGGACGCCTGGGATTGAGGCCGAGGACCAGGAACCCCATTACGTCCTCTTCTTTGGTCGGCCGTATCGGACAGATCACGGCAGCTCGGCAAGGATCCCCTTCAAAGCCTCTGCATTGCAAGCCTTCAAGCAGCGACGGTGGCAATGTTCCGTCATTTGTTTGTAGTAGTGTAGGATGCTGGGCTTTCAATGCCTTCCTGAAAGAGGAAGATAGCGCCTCCGTACTCGTCCGGAGGTTGAGCAGGTCTGGGGCAATCGGGTGCTTCTCCGGAACGCCTAATGCTCCCTGTAGGCGGCATACTTTGGCCGGACCGCTCACGCTCGACGTGCTGTCGGTCGCGTCCGGGTCGTCTTCGACGGCATAAAGGATAGCCAAGGGGATGTCGTAACGCGGCTCGACTTTAGCGAGCTCTTGCAGAGTTCGTTCCCAGTAACTATCCACGTTTCTCGCCGTGACCAAGGCCTCACCTAGTTCGATAAGCATCTTCATGCGCCGCTCCCACAGCCGCAGACTTGTCGTCTCGGCGACGGGATGCATGAAACCGAGATACTTGTTGTTCTCGCAAATCGGTATCACGGACCATTTTAAGTAGGTCTCTTCGAGCAAGGGAGGGCCGCCCTCTACTTCCGGCTCTCTCTCGACGAAAAATCTCCACTCGTCCTCTACAGCGCTCATCTGGTTCCTGGAGATGCTATGCATCGTGTCTCTCAGGCGCTGTCCGGCCTCGGCCCAGGCTTCTTGAACAGGCATGCCGAGCATTGCGGGATGTTTTGATCCGCAAAGTTTGCTGAAAGCTTCGTTGTAGATGGTGATATAGGACGGGCCCCAGTAGACGGCAATTGGGCGGCTATCGACGAGGATTTGATTCACGGTCTCGTCGAGCTTCGGGTGCCAGGACCGCATGGGCCCGAGAGGGGTTGCCGCCCAGTCGACACTGTTGATGTCATCGAGGAATGGGCGTTGCTCTACGTTGGCAATATCAGGAGCTGCTTTAAAATAGAACGTTGTGGGCCAGCAAAGGGGAGCTTCCTACCTGGCGTAATGTCGGGCACTATCCACCGGGGATCGTGTTCCGCCTGTCCAAGAGACTCAACAGCGTCTGCCCCGGGGGGCGGCCGCTCCTTCGTATCTGTCGGCAAGGTGGCAGCTGTGGAGTTGACGCGGCGGTCACCCTCCGGCGAAGGAGGGGAAGGGACCTTGTCCTCGGTAGCGGCGGCCGCCTTGTCCGTTTCGACGGGCATGATGCGTCTTGGAGGCGAGCTACTGCTGACACCGCCGTGCTGAGCGTCTGCAACATCGAGCCGCACCTTACGCGGCGGTTCCGATGGAGAGATCTGCTCGTTTGCGCCTACCACAACCATCTGCTCGTGGACCACTGACCGCGTCCAGAGCACCCTCGAGTACACAAAGGACGAACGCGCAAAGCAACCGCCATTTGCGGCCACGTCCTGGCCCGGAGAGGTCGAGACGCCTGTAATCCACTCCCATAACGGTCTGCACTCCTCACTCCTAGCAGTAATGAGGTCCACGAGGGCCGGGTAGCTCGAGAAGGCGGGATTTGTGTAGACGACGGTGGGCAAATGCGGGTCGAGGGCAACAATGAGGGACGGACGCGGGTCGGCCTCGAGCAGGTCGATGATGCTCGTGTTTAAGATTGAGGGATGCATTATTGACTCCGTGTTAGCACCGACTTCCACGAGAGGCAAGCTGAGGCACGGATCGGCGGCGTCGGTCCGGTGGCGAGCAACGCATTTCTCTCCACGACCCTTAACAGACTTTCGAATCGCAGCCCAGGCGGCAGTGGGCTTGTGACGAGAGAGCGGTGTCGGTGAATTCGCTCCCGCAGGACGCCTGCTCGCGTGTGATGATAATCACGATGCGCAGAACCTGGAAGGGTGGTCAGTTTGGCATCAGGGCGGTCGACGTCTCTGGCACGGCCAAGAATCGGCGCTTTTGCTGTGTGCGAAGGACGGAAACATCCAGCAGAGATCACCGGGCTGCCGGGGTGCCAAGGTTGCCCCTCCACAGCGAAAGGGATAGGGGTGGGGCTGCCACGGGACCGGCAACTTTGCCGGATCTGTCAAGGCCTGCCTGCCTCGCCTGCCTCGCCTGCCGAGAGTACTGCAGTGTTATAGTGTAGTTCCGTCTATCTGGTTCTCGTTGTTCCCATATTGTAGTGTTATATTGCTCGGATTTCCAAATAAGGCATATGCACTCTAAGGTACGTCTTAGGCAGTGTTGCAGATGGAAAAGGGAAATGCATTAACGGCCTGGTCGGTGAAGGAGGAGCCTTAGGTGGCAGTGAAATTGATGGTCAACGTTCCTCCTTCGACATATTCGTATATCCTCTTCACCTCGTATGAGGTAAAGTCGTACAAGGACTGCACTGCTGCATATTGTGTGTGGCGATCGCTTTCCGCTCAACGACAACATCGATCCATCACGAATCCCTCGCACGCATCCCAAGTCCAGTCTGAGGCACGAGCCCCGGTCTTTGCAAAGGCATTCGAAGGTGATCTGATACGCGAGCATCGACTAAGAACCCCTCGGACAAACCACCCACGACCGATCTTGGCGGCAGCTCATGACTCGTTCAAGGATCCGCAATCATGATCTGGCCTGACTGGCCTGAATGAACCGTTGCAGACAGGACGGAAATTGTTTAGGCTTGGAGTCCGAGGTTCTCGGGGCTCCTAAGAGCACTGAAAACGTAACAAGAAGCCTCTTACAGTCATGGTCTGAGTATCTGACACCGTGCTACTCCCCATCTTGGTCATTGCATGGCTGTCGAACCTTTTTGGCAGCCTGGGAGTGCATCTCTCCTCTTTCGTCTCGCAGCCTACCGTCCACATTGGGCCACAAGACGGGGTTGGGAAACAAACTGTAAGGCTAAGTCGCAAATACCCTTATTATCTTGTCTACGCTTGCCGTGGCGATAAGGCATCGGATCTGCACGTCAGATGCGGTGGCCTTCTCCCGCATTTCTGGGCGCTCGCCACTCTGTTCGGCTGTAGTCGTGACGATGGTCGGTGCCCACCGCAGACAGGTGATGAACTGTCCATGCGAATCCGCGAGCACCTTCACACACTGGCCGTCTTGACTGAGGTCCCAACACCGTAGCGTCTTGTCGTCGGCTACAGAAAGGAGATACCTGCCGCCAGGGTGGAAAACAAGAGCATTGACCCAGTTGTCCTGCCCAACAGCGTCTTTATGCAAGTGCCCCGGGCATCCCACAGCTTGATGGTCCTATCTCGGGAGCCAGTTGCCATGAACTCGGCAGTGCTGGTCGGAGTGGGTGGTTTCTTCAGCCCAGCCATCGATGTCAGATAGCGGTAGGATGCGGCCGGGGCAAACGCACAGCACCTGATACCGTTTTCGTGGCCGGTCATGACCAGCTTGCTTTCCGGGTCCGCTACCGAGATGTCCCACAGGCGAACGGTTTGGTCATTGCCCGTAGACAAGAGAAAGCGCCCGTCAAGTGAAGGGCATATATCCCGTACCCAGCCTGTATGGCCCTGCAGTGTCCTTACACAATATCCCGTGGCGATGTCCCATAACCTTAGTGTCTTGTCTCCGCTCGCACTGACAAGCAAGTTCGCGGACCCGGAATTGATAAACCGAACGGCGCTAACGCTATGGTCATGGCCGGTCAAGGTCCGTATGTTTTTGTACTCGTTTGCCGGGTCCCAGAGCTTGATGGTGGAGTCGGAGCCGCAAGATGCGAGAAGGATACCACCTCTGGGGCCTCCGAAATCCATGTCCAGTACTGCTTTTGTATGGCCTTTGAGTGTCCTCTCTAACTCGCCTAGTTCCCAGTCCCATACCTTGATAGTAGAATCATCAGAGCCAGAAGCCAGAGCGGAAAAACACAGGATGGAACGCAAGACAGTTGACAATTCCTCGGTGGGATTCAAGCGAATATCGGGGACGTAATCTCGGCAGCCAAGTCGCGGGTTCCTGGTTCCGCTTGGAGAGCGAGGCAGATGTTGCATTGTCGAGCTCGGATTGCAATGCGGCGTTTCGGGACTCAAGGTCCATCGCCTTTCTCTGTAGCCGAACCACGCTCGTCCATTTTTTCTCGAGTAGGCTCTGATATCTCGCTGTAGTCTCTACGTCAAAGACGTCTTCTCCCACGTTCAACTCTGCCCTGAGCGTAGCAGCGGCGGACGGGGTTTTCGCCGACAGATAAGCAATGATCGATTTGTGTCTAAAGATATGGTCTCAGCTTCAATAGTATGAGCTCGACGGTCCTGCGCTAGTTAACACTTACGTACGTACAGTTCATCTGCTTGCCGGCTCGTCAATACGCCACTCATGTTGAGCGGCATCGGCTACTCATCGGATGCTTCGTTCAAATGTTCTAAGAGCCGTCACTTGTAGAGCGAACGAAACAGCTTAATGCGAACCGGCTGTTTGCTAGTTGGGAAATAGCATTGATATTTAGAAGAGAGAGCACAGTCAGGCCATCTCGCATGAAGTGTCAGGTATGTCAGACCTGTTGCTCACGGGCAGCAGTGGATCGGTAAGGGAATCCTTAGCAAGCACACCACCACCACTATCAAGCACACCGCTATTCCTGACTGGGAAAAGCCCGCGTGCCCCACTGCAGCAGTACAAGCTGAATTCCTTGACAGCTGCCAGGTGGGCCAACAGCGCAACTGAAATCTTCCCCAAAACCATCTTCACAGCAGTGTTACTACCACAGCATTAACTTTCTGCTTCCAATTAACGGCCTGCTGCCGCCGAGCCTGTCAGGTATGCTTTCAGACCCTGACCCTAATCATTAGCTGATGAAGCTATTCTTAAGCAGCATGGAAGCAGCCGGATCGTCATCGCAATCGCCAGAGCGCCCCTGCGGCCCGCCGCCGCCCGAGAACACCTACGGCACTTTGGAGGAGGCATAGGCAGCCATCCAAGCCCACTCTTCCACCAACGGCTACAGGATGGTCAAGAACGGCACCAGATTTGGCCGAGCGCGCTTCCGCTGTGCCAAGGGCCGTGAGTACAAACCTCAGGCCAACCCCGAGACCCACGAATCCAAGCGCCGCAAGACCAGCACGCAGTTTACTGGCTGCAAGTTCCAGCTCGCCGCCCGGCCTCTCCCTGACGGCAGATAGGCTGTTGAGCTTCCTGGATCCCGACATTGAAGATGACCATGATCGGGCGCTAGCGGCGGCCGAAGTAGCTTCCCGCGAGGATCAGGAAGATGCTGTTGCTTTGGGGAATTAGCCAGCCGGCGGCAGACGCGGCTGATGCTTTGATGAATCGTTAGGATGTTTCAAAACATCAGAAATACAGCAGAATTAAGCTACGTACGATACATTCGGCTGATGCTGTTAATGCTATTGATGCTGTTGTGGTTGCTGCTGGCATTGTGGCGGGCGGCGGCCGGCTGGCAGCTGTCAAGGAATTCAGCTTGTACTGCTGCAGTGGGGCACGCGCGCTTTTCCCAGTCAGGAATAGCGGTGTGCTTGATAGTGGTGGTGGTGTGCTTGCTAAGGATTCCCATCGGTAAATATCCGAAGCAGCGCTGCAGGCTGGGGAGTGGGGGCATGGGTCTCGGGCTCTCGGTTACTCATTGGTGCCTGAGGCAGAAATCCCGCTTATATCCGTGGCTCCAAGCAAAGCGGTGTGGGGCACTCGGCAGCTTTGGGGAACGATGAAATTAGCAGAATGAGACACTTTGAGAACTTTAATAATTAACGGTTCAACTTACCTGGTAACCCATCCTCATAGCATCGCATATTGAGACCCGTGTAGCGCAGACAGGAGACTTCAGCACACCGGAGTAATGAGGGTGTCGTTGAATCGCCTTGCAATTTATCCAATGGCACCATTGATGATTGGGTTGATGGCGAGTTCTGGGAACTCTGTGTCACGTCCATTGACTGTCGGATCTGCCGTCATTCCTCTCATCGAAAACTTCCCATGCTGCGAATGTGGATGTGATGTGTTCGGCTTGCCCAGACAGCCCCAAGACTCCGTCCGAGGAGCCGCATGATCTTGGCACAATGGGCACGCTCGCGATTTGAAACTGGGCCAAGCCACTGCAGACACGTCTCGCATACATTAATGGGCACGCGAGGTTCCCATCGACGCCAGGCAGTGCTCAATGCTCATACATACACAGTACATAAGATATCGACATCGTAGAATAACTATGCCCAGAGCATCATGTGTCGTCTAACACCGCAGATCGTTCTGGGCGCCAAGCCAGTATGGAGGCGGTTCGCACTTCTGTTCGCTCCAGCGCGATGCCGAGAGGTTATGCCCAGCCTTGGACCCAAGACTCCAAGACTGCTCCAGCCAAACCGCCAAGGAAGGAGGAAAAAGGGACGTCAATAAAATGGCTTCCCCGATCCAGCCCGGCGGGAACGCGCAGGAGTCTCAGCATGGTGGGCAGTCTTCACGAGTCCTGCAAGGAAGTCTCGCTTCACAGCATCCGGTCCGGAACCGCCTCTCAATCCGAGTAGAGCAGTGCAGTTGGCCGTGTGCCGCCATCCCGACTCCGCGCGACATGCCTTGAACACTTTTCCAAGAGTCTATTGTTGTTCAGTGTCAACTCGTCGGTTCGACTCCGGCTGCCGTCTGGTCGACGACCCTGCTGTCCGGGGAGCGTGCTAGCCGTGTTGCAGGGGAGAAGGAGGAGGAGCAGGAGGGAAGGCTTCACCAGCCAAGCAGACCTTAGCGACATGATCAGCCTGCGGGTCTCGGCGAGGTGGAAATGAAGCTTCAGTCCGCCGCCTTCCTCGCTGTGGCTTCCGGGGCAGCATCACGAAATGTTGTCCAGTTCAACGTCACCAAGGGCCTCCCGGGCATCCACTTTGGCTCCGTGCGCTCCCTAGCCCGGCGAGATTCACACCCAGAGCAGCTTGTCAACGACATCTCAGGGGGCGGATACTATGTGCAGGTGGAGGTTGGGACACCGGGGCAGAACCTGACGATGCTGCTGGACACGGGGAGCAGCGATGCTTGGGTGCTAGGCCACGATGCAGATCTCTGCACGGATCGGGACTTGCAGGATGTCTACGGCATGACATGCACCGATACCTACGACCCCGCCAAGAGCTCAACCAACAAGCTGGTCAAGCCGGACGGGTTCAAGATCACCTATCTAGACGGCGGCACTGCTTCCGGGGACTACATATCTGACGACTTCACCATTGGCGGGATCACGGTAAAGTCGTTACAGATGGCCTACGTGACCAAGGCGGTCAGGGGCTCAGGCATCTTAGGCCTTGGCTTCAGTGCCAGCGAGCGCGCGGCTACCAAGTACCCCAATATCATCGACGAGATGGCCAACCAGGGCCTGATCGGCTGCAAAGCCTTCTCTCTCTACCTCAACGACCGCCGCACAGACTCGGGCACGATCCTCTTCGGCGGAATCGACACTGACAAATTCATCGGACCGCTCTCCATTCTCCCTCTCTACAACCCCCCCGGAGGCAACTACTCCTCCTTCGAAGTGAATTTCACCAGCATCTCCCTCACCTTCACCAACGGCACCGACCTGTCCGTCCCGACCGCCGTCCTAGACCACCCGACCTCCGCCGTCCTCGATTCGGGCACTACCCTCTCGTACCTCCCGGAGAAAATGACTGCACCCCTCTATTCCGCTCTCAACACGATCTTCGACGCCGACCTGCGCATGACGCTAATCGACTGTGCCTACCTGCACACCGAGCCCTCGCTCCTCCTCACCTTCACCTTCTCGCCCACCAACGCCAGGATATCCGTGCCCATCTGGGAACTGATTCTCGACATCCTCCCCGCCTCCTACCCACCCCCACCCGAATTCCCCTCTGGAAAAGCCTGCGTCTTCGGCATCCAGTCCACGGCCATCTTCTCCTCCACCGGCACCGTCAAGGGCGGGATGAGCAATTTCACCCTGCTCGGCGACTCCTTTCTACGGAGTGCCTATGCCGTCTTTGACCTGACACACTACCAGATCGGTCTGGCGCAGGCCAACCTGAACAGCACCACGTCCACGGTGGTGGAGCTGTCGGGCGAGGGGACGAGTCTGCCGAGTCTCACGGGCGTGGTGGCGCAGCAGACCACCTTTACGCCGACCTCTACTCCGAGGGTCTTGGGCGGGGATGAGTTTGGACCGGGGGGAGCTGGGACAGGGCGAGAGGAGAATACAGCAGGTGGGGCTGGCAGGGCGATGTTGAGAGAGGTGTTGGCGGTTACCGTGGTGACATGGATATTTGCGAGTTTAGGGGGTGCGCTCATCGCGTTTTGAACAAATCGAAAGATGATGGGCTTATGGCTAGAACATGGGCAGTAGCCACTACTACGACAAATGGGTTAGTTGTAAAGGATCCCCAGTAAATGCCTAGGTACTTTGACGATCGCTTGAGGGAAAAGAGCCGTCACCGATTCGAAAATTGGACATGTTAATTCAGGCTAACCGCCGATTTCAGCCCATGCAATCAGCCATAGGGTATATGCCTCCTTTCCCCCGAAAACGCCAGCCCCGAAGAAAGTATTTCCTCTGGCAACCATACGCATACATGCAAATAGCAGTGTGATGAGACGACCCCACGACTACATCCTCTCAAACCTCTCCCTGGCCCGCTCCTTCGTCTTTTGCACAAATGCAGCAAAATCGCCCCGCGTCTTCCTCGCCGCCTCCTCGCTGGCGTCTCCCAGTTTGCCACCCTCGGCACCCAGCCCGACTCCTGGGGCATACACCTCTGTAGCGATGGCCTCGGTCCTTCCTGCGCCTTCAGCACCCAACCCGACCCCCGCCGTCCAGCCCATCTTGGCGAGCATACCCGCGCCCTTGGATTTCTTCGTGACCGGCTCCTTGTCTTTGTCTGCGGGCTCGGCAGGTTCCTTGCGCTTCTCCGGAACCGTAGCACTTCCGCCAGGACCAGCCGCAACCGTGGGCTTTCTAGGCTGACCGAACACCTTTCTCCTCTCCAGCGCCCGATCGCGATACTGCGGCTGCACGAACCGCACGCGCTGCACCTCCCAGCGCTTCTTGAACTCGGCATCTGGCTCCAGGACACGCATCTTCTTCCCGAGCTTCCTAAACTCCTCGGCCGCCCGCAACCGGTTCTGCGGGTCAGCGAGCATGCGCTTGTGCAGCTCGCTCTGCTGCTCGTGCAGCCAGATGAGCCTGATGTCCTTGAATACACGCTTGCAGAGGACACAGCGCAGGCGGTCAAAGTCGGCGTAGGACTTGTAGACGGGCAGACGCTCCGACTTCAGTCGCGGAATGCGGCGGACGATGGGACGGGGTTCCTTGCTCAGAGCAGAGAGCGCGGCCGCGGCTTTCTCCTTGATAGCATTATCTTCCTTGAAGAAATTATGGGCGCGACCCTCATGCTCGATCAAGAGGTCGCCGCGGGTCTGGGGCCAGCCGCGCTCCTGGATGTGTGGCTGGTTTGGTGCTTCCCAGCCGCAGGCGAGACAGGTCATGGTGTCCCAGTCGGCGTAGGAGAGGTACTGGTCGGCTTGTTGTGGAGCGACCGGACCGTCTGGTTGAGCGTCCTCGGCCTCACGGGAAGCGACACGAGCCGCGGCTGACTTGACTTCGTCGGGTGCTTGGGCGGAGGATATGTCCGCGTCTGCCGCTGGCTTGGCGCCGTGTAGCTCTGCCGACGCCTTCGCCCATAGCTGCATTTGTGGCATCATCGCGATCTTGGCGGCGGGAACGGGCTCCTTAGTAGTTTTAGCCTTCTTCGAGGGCCTCGGTCCAGACTTGGCATCTTCATTTCCACCCGCCTTCTCGGGACTCGCGGCGTCGGGGAGCGGTTCAGTAGATACGACGTGGACGCTGGGGTAGGCGCGTTCATCCCAGTACTTGACGCGTACAGCGGGATTGTAGATCGGAGTGAAAGAGAACTCTTGGTTCTCAGTTTCAGGGCCATCAAAAGCGGGAATGAAGACACCTGTATGAATAAAGGCGATCACGACGGGTTTGGATGCTATGGTGAATTTTGTGGACGCACGGAACTTCGCAACTGCAGCCTTTGCGTCCTCGACACTAGCGAATTCAGCGAACCCATACCTCCAGGAACTATTAGTCTTGCGGTCGCGCATCAGAAAAACGCGACGAAGGGAGCCTGGCTTTGCCCCGAGTCCAACTGTGCTATTTGTCGGCGCTGTCGACTTGAGCTTGTTTGCAGTGGTGGGAGCCTCCTTTGTGGGTTCCGAATTCTCGACGAACAGCTTCATGACGCCCTTGGCGAGGACTTCTTCGGTTACAGAACCCTCTAAGTCCCGGACTACGACATACTGCGAAGGGGTCTGCTGGGGACATTCATCCGTCTCGCCGGTTAAGACAGGGCCATGGTCATCTTCTGCTCGGGTTAGCGGTCAGCCACATGCATAGGGTTAAGCCATCGGTGATGCTTACCAGGACGCTCGGCTTTGCATTTGAAGCAAACAGCTCGGTGGGGGTAGTTGATTGCACCACACTGGCTCGTCAACATCAGGTGCCTTACAACATCGCCAGGCACTACATGCTTACTTTGATGCAGTCCCAGCCGTCATCATCTCCATTGCGCGATTCGCGAGATGAGCGACTCTCGTCACTCCTTGGATAGCTGATTCCAACCGTGACAGGGTCAGAACTACGGCCGCGAGAATGCTCGAGACGGAAAGAGATGTCCGGGTAGTATCGGTCATAGAAATACTCGGCGTCTGATCGACGATGAAACTCGACAAACGCAATACAACGGCCTGGACGGAGGTCAGCAAGGGAGCATTGGTATTGGCGTACAGAAGCAAAATGGCAGCTCACCGTTATGGTCGTAACGAACACGAGCGACTCTCACCCTATCGCTCGAGAAACGGCGGTCTCTGGTGACATAGTCAAGACCGTAGAGGATGTCACGCTCAGTGACATCATCGGGGAGGCCGTCTAAGACAACGGCACGTCCAGGCCCGCCAACGCGCTGAAGATGACGCCCACGTGGATCGCGAGGATTAGCGTACCCCAGATTATCAGCGACTGAAGTCCCCGATCTGCCAGAACTCCGAAAATGAGGCTGATCACCATAGCCAGCCAGAGCGGTGTGAGCGAAGCGAGATGCATCTGGGTAGAAAGCATCTCGATTATGATAATCTGCGCTGTCAGCAGCGCCGTGGACAGGATGATGGCGATGCGCCTCGTCATCGGGTGTAGATTCATCATATGAAATGCCACGCGCACCAGTCCGTAAGCCAGAAACAGGACCACACCCTCCATTAGAAGAGGGGCCTCCGCCGTTCCAGCGACTGCCGGCGTGGTGGATGACGGTGTCGGGGTCGGTGTAACGACGGTCCAGACCGGTTGAATTTTTGGGCTTGCCGGTCCCAGACGGGTGATCGCCGGAACCTGCGCCGCCGCTGTCGTCGTAGTCATCTCCCTTCAGGTTTCTTGGACGGCCCGGGGAATCTTGTTCAGTGGGAGGCGAGACAGCCCAAAGTTAGCCATTTTCCAGTTCGACCGGCAACCGAAAACACTCAGAGAATGCTATCGCCAAGGTTCATCGCTTGGGTTCATAGTACCCTTCCTCGACCGACGGTAGTCGCCATCTCTGTCGTCTGAGCGGCGCGCATACGGGCTGCGACTGCGGCGATGGCGGTCGCGGTCGCGGTCGTGGAGGCTGCCGCCATCGCGCGACGAAGAGCGATGCCTGCCTTGGTACATGACGGCGATCGCGAATGAATAGAGCGAGTTGGAAGTTAAAAAGAAGGAGAGGAGAAAAAACCAGAGCGACTTCGGGAAAACGCGATTCAATTTCCCTCTGCCTGCCGCCGAACAGGCCACGATTGATAGCTGCGGCAGAGCGATCTTGAAGCCAAGAATGCATGAATTTGGAAACAGACATCAAGCTTACTTGGGGGATTGCCGAAGATTTGCCGGTTTCCGGAGGCTATTTCCGAGCTTTTGCCGATATCAGAAGATTAACGCGTACCGTGCGTGATAGTTCGGATAACTGTGCTGAATGTGTCTCCCCTCTTTGCACGATGAATTGACGAGGCTCAGGGTGGATGAGGGAACACAGCTGATGAAGTGAATGTTGAAGAATTTGTTGGTGAATTGAAGTTTCAGAGAAGAAGGAAGGCAGCTGCCAAAGAGTAGGGCACCCGCTTAGTCGTTTACCGGCGCGCATCCCTCGTTCTCTCTCCCACACACCTTACGGCCTCACTTTCACTGCTGCTTGGGTCTGCACCTTCCACCACCTCTTTACGACTGACAGGTGTTTCTAAGCTTTGTAAACTTGGTATGGCCTCATCCTAGTCGAGACACCTTGACCGAGCTTCCGTCAGAACGGCACTGTGCTAATCGACATAGGTAAGGTACTTACCCTACTTCTTTAGGAACCCCGTTGGGCCCCTGAGCTCCAGTAGAGAGCAAGATCAAGGTTTTGTTTACTTTGACGTATTTCACCTTTGTCCAACAACCGCCATGGCCACCCAAGACGACGACAACAACGACCCGCAACAAGATTCCTCCCTCTCCCAGGAGGGCTGCTACGTCGCCCTGACCAGCTCCCCACTCAACTTGCAGTCCGTCACCCATCGCGTCCGCTCCCCCCAAGCAGGCGCCATCGTGTTATTTGCCGGTATGTCTTCCCCTCGCCCGCCCCCTTTCCTTTCAGGGATGAGATACTCACTTCCTGGGTACCTGTATCCAGGAACCACCCGCGACAATTTCGACGGTAAACCCGTCAAAGAACTGCAATACACGGCATACCCTGCCCTGGCCCTGCGCACCATGATGGAGATCTGTTCCGCCGTTAAGACCAAGCACGGCCTGAAGGGGATAGCCATGATCCACCGGCTGGGTGTGGTGCCGATCGGGGAGGAGAGCATCCTGATCGCTGTGTCAGCGCCCCATCGGCAGGCGGCGTGGCGGGCGGGGGAGGAGGCGCTGGAAGAGTGCAAGGCGAGGGTGGAGGTGTGGAAGAGGGAGGAGTTTGAAGCCGGGGAGGGTGTGTGGAGGGCGAATAGGGATGGCATTCGGGGGGAGCGGGTTGGGTGACGAAGGAGAGTGATCGAGGGGGTGCTGGGCTCAGTAGATCAGCCAGAGCTGCTATTCAGGCAAGGACATCGACGCGAGACACAAGGCCCGGCGAGGAGAAAAGCAAAGTGTCCATTTGCCGCAGACATTTGTCCCCTCCTTGTTGTGAACTTGCCGCTTCGCACCCGGCGGAAGATACAAGCACCATATCTCAGAAGGCACCTAGCAGGAGAACAGGGGTTATTTATCTTTCAACAACATCCGATATCGTCCTAGCAATAGCCCCTGTCTGGCAAACGCTCGGGTCAACAAGATGGACCCGTCTGTGGTCAGCCTGTTGAACCGCGCGATGTCAGTGTCGACAGCTATTGCCAGCGCTGGATTTCAATGTCAAGGGGCTTGGTCAAGATAACCAGAATCCCCTTCCTCCGTTCGGTAGGTAGACAACTGAAACTCAAAACAGAATTGCAACTCCTAACACCACTGCTGATACATCCCACTCATTTGTCATGGAGAACATCCACCCTCGCTTTGACGTTTGCAGTCGCTTGCTCGCTTCAAGAGCAAAAGGGAACATGTGCAAAAGAAAACCATTCCAAGAAAAGCCCATCCCATATTGACGCTTCAGATCCCCGCTGCAAGTAGATCCCAACCAAGAACTCCCAGACTCCTGCCCGATCCCGCAAAAACTTAAAGCACCCTTGCCCGCCACTTTAAGGCCACGTACTCGGGCCAAATGTCTCCCCCGGCGGCACAGGGCTCTGTATCGCCTTCGTGAGCATATCCAGGGTGCTCAAGGTACTCGTATTCCCGAACCACCGGGGCGCCTCGGTGCCGCTAAGATACAGCGCGAAGAAGATGACCAGCGTTGAGACGATCAGACCGCAGTCCAGCGCCGACGACGTGACATAGTTGTACTGCAGCCACCAACCGGTCCTGCGCCGCCGGATGAAGAAGTTGAACACGGTGCCCACGATTCCCCAGCAATAGTACATGAACACGGTCGCGGGCGGCAGCATGCCCGACCCGCCAAAGATGAGCGGCATGTTGACGTAGCGCCACAGGCCGCGCGGGTACCGGCGAGCGAGGAACCAGGTGAGCACGGGGGCGACGGCGCCGACGAGCCAGAACCACTGCAGCGAGCCGTAGAGGGCGTCGCCCGAGAACATGCGGGCGGGGCCGATGGCGCCCCAGATGATGGAGGCGGTGTAGAAGACGCGGGCGCTGGGGCAGTTCCACTGGTGGACCTGGGTCTCGGAGCAGACGTCCGGGATAGTAGCGAGGGCCCAGTTCATGACGGCCAGCTGCACGATGGCCGACCAGACAGACGCAATGAGCTGTGACCAGAACATGACGCGCGGCGGGACCTTCATGTAGTGGCCGAGTTTGAGGTCCTGGATGAAGTAGAGGGCTTGCGACATGCAGAGGTAGCCATAATTCTTGAACATCATCATGGCGAGCGGGCGGCCGGGAAGGATGTAGCCGACGATGTACTCGGTCAGGACGTTGAGTCCCAGCTGGATGTTAGTGATAGCCTGCACTATGCCGATCGGGATCGTCCATATCAGGGGTATCAGCATGCAGACAACATACGCCCACCAGGGGAAACTGGTGTCCCAGGCGCAGACGACCGCGAACGAGAGACCAACCATGATGACAAACAGCACGATGTACCACCAGTCCTCGGCGTCGCGGTACTTCTTCATGAGCCGCATGTGGACATCGTCCTCCTGAGACCGCGCCAGCTTCCACTGGGTCCAGATTTCTCGGCCGTGATAAACCGCAACGTGGGTGATGACTGCGGCAACCGCGGCGAAGGAGAGACCGTAAGCCAGCGCGAACTGGGTGGGAAGGTACAAAGGCGAATAAGCTTTGTACTTGGCCTCGTCGAACTGCATATTCTCGGTCAAGATAGCTGTGACGTTGTACAGGCGGCCGGTGTTATCGTAGGCGTGTGAGTTTTGGACTGGTAAATAGGCCGCGTACCACATGCCCGAGTAGTGGATTCCGAGCGAGATGAAAACGAAGAAGATGGTGATGCCTCCAATAACATTGAGGATGGCGTGGAACGGCGGAATGAGGGGGGAATTGAGGTAGCCAGTGATAATACTCCAGTCCTGAGAGAGATATCGGTATCAGCAGGGTCCTTGTCAGCTGAGTAGTGGATTGTGTCCCTACCAAGGTCATGGGAAGAAGGCCGTAGCCACTGTAACCACCAAACAGCTGGTTGATGACAACGTTGTCGGGCCAGATCCAGGTTATCCAGCAGAACCACGACAGCCCCTGGAAGAGATAGCCGGGGAACCAATACCACAAAAACGACCCGGCGAAAACCAGCATGAACCACTTGTAGCGGCTGAGGCTCCAGCCGTTCGCCCTAGCCGGATCTGTGGGAGAATGATCGTGGAGGGTGTAAAAGAGCGCACAATTGACCAGATCGGTCGGCCAGATCATGGCGGCGGGCCAAACGAGGAACCTCCTTGCGAGTCCAGCCAGGCCGTAGCCGGTGCAGAGCGTCGTGATGCCAAACATCATCTGCCATAACCACCCAAAATTCTGGTTGTACCACATTCGCTGTGCGATGATCACATCAGTGGCATACAGCGCACCGCCGCCATACGCAGCCTGAGAATAAAAAGGGACAAATCAGCAAGCGGTCCCCAAGACACGAGACGCACCACCCACATTTGACATGACCACGATGATGACGTGCTCCTTGAAGTTGAATGGGCCTGGCCTCAGGTTGAATTTGATACCATAGACGTTGAACACGCGATCGGGGAATATCAGATCCCACAGCAGACCCAACGGGTAGGCAATGAGCTGAATGACGAAGGTCGTGAGGGAGATGCTCGGGTTTCTCAGCGAAAGCAACATGTTGACGGCAGATCCGACAGTGCACAGTAACATGCCAATCGTCCAGGCCCGTATCGTGCTCACCGGCATATCCACGTCGAAGTTTCGGACCGAGGCTCGCACCTTGATGAGAGGCCCACGTTAGAATATGTAACTCGTCTAGCTCGCACACACCCTCTTGCTCCATCTAGGGTTACCGATGGACAGCCAAATATCAAATTCTCACTTCTGGGTATGGCGAGTTGTCCTCGGCCAAGATCTGCTCGATTTCGGCTCCTTTCTCAACATTGGCCTCTTTCAGGGCGATGTCGACCTCTTCCAGCTCATCCAGCGGCAGGTTCGGGTCGAGGCGATGCATCTTTTCGAAGTGCTTCAGCGAAGCAAAGCCACTCGAGTCCCCCTCGATTGAATCGGCAAAATCTGGTACCACATCTTTCTCCCGCCGTCGCCGCAGCGACCTGAGGAGTCTCAGCGCCATGTTTCCACGATTTTCTTTTTCCAGCCGCGCGAGGCTGGGCCCGCTCCGTGCTTCTCGGCGCAACAAGGCCCGGGAGGTGGGACTCAATCCAGACGCAGTGCCGTTCTTCTCGTCGTTGCTGTTATCGTCGTCCGATGGCGGATGCGCTCGGTTGCGAAAATCGGGGCCGGACGAGGGACGCACTTCATCTAAGAGGAACGGTTAATGTAAGTTCCTGGTTGGACGTGGTCATGGCTGGCTCATGCCCGGCGCAGATCGCTGAGCGGGGCTTGGGGCTGACGGACTGGAATGGAAAACGCCGAAAGGGAGGAATGAGAGGAGCGCGAGGAGCACTGACGGGTTTTCAACGTCGGTGGCGCCTCCCCAACGGCGACCGGGCGGCTTCGCTGGGGGTGACTCTGGGGTTGGGTCCGGTGCTTCTCTCAGCGGGCCACGCTTGGTTGCGGAACCACCTGAATGCGCGAGGGGCCTGTTTCTGGAAGCACGCAACCAGCCAGTATCGCGGATGGTGCAGGCCCCCAGCAACGTTAATTTCTGACCTGCCTAAATTGGTCTGATGGCTGGCGAGTGGATCGAGTTCCCGATGGGATGAACAAGGATCGAAGCGGGGGCTGGCTCGCCCCGAAGACCCGGGGCGCAGGCCGACCGTTTGTTTGAACCAGACTTGCGTACGTTATCACAAAACGATGGCGCGGTTGAGATAACACCAATGTGTGTCCCTCTGCCCTGATGCATGGAAAAGACGGCCGGCTTCTTTTGGAGCAGAGAAGAAGGGAACCTATGGTACGCTGCTCAAGTTGGGACTGGCTCTCAGGTACGGGCATGCTTTGCATCCTTACAGGTTCAGCTAGCTCGCACGTGGTAGAGAGTCCGTCCAAAACGGGGCCATAAACGCCTCCGCATGCACGCCATCGGGGCTGTCCTTGCACGCCAATGGTTCAGCCAATCGCAGGCTGGCGCTGTTCTTCCTGCAGAGTATGTAGGCTCAGGCTCTTATCTTTCGTCTCCATCTCCATGGCCCTGTTCCTGAAGATATCGGTGGTCTGAGGCAATTCAGATTCCGTCGATATGTTGGGTCAATTGGGTCCAGGGGACTCCGTGACGATTGCCTTGTGTTGATGGGACAAGATCATGGACGACTACCAACTTACCTTACCTTGCGTACACAGTAGTACCTTGAAGAGGCAGACTGCGGGGCTGGTTCCGTTTTAGTCTCGACCAAGGACTGGAGTTCCGAGGCCGAGTCAGGTAGCGCCGTTAGCTTAATAACGGAGGGTTAACAACACACCATGCAGAACCGCAACGTCACTGAGAACCAGGACGGCTGGTGGATGGGTGTGTTCTTGATGGTTCCCTACCTACCTAGGTAGAGAGGATGGGCCAAAAGCCTCGGAAATGTGTTTTGCACAAGGCTTTTGACGCTGAGTGGGTAATCGCGACTTCCTTTGGCTTGCAGAATCCCTCCGCTCCCTGAAGCCTTCCTCTGAGTTCGCTCGAGACTTCAAGTTGTGAAGGGGAAGACGCAGCTAACACCACTCAATGTGACGGACGAGGCGAGTTCAACGAATTGAGCATCGTTGGAGTTTACGGAGCCCGAAGAGAGTTAGTAAGAGGGGTTAGCCACGGGATTCAAGAGCTCTCCGACACTCCACCAGTTGATAACTACCTTACCTTCAGGTAGGTACAGTGCTGAACAACCCTATGTCAGTTTACGAAAGTGCCATCGTCTTGCCAAACCGTAGAAGAGGATTTGTGCCAACCCTGTTGTTGGACTCAGCAACCTCAGCACGCATCGCATTCCGTCCGGTCCTCGGCCTTATCTTTAGCCAGCAGCGACACAGACGTCCAGGAAAGAAGGCTGTCCCAGCTTCCCGGCCGCCGAACTTGCCAAGCGTCCCGGACGGGACACAAGCCACGAACTAGCAGCGTATAAATTAGGATTCTGTCCCGGCTATTTGCGATATATTATCCCGTTGTTACCGCTTACGCGACTGTCGGGAGGCACAAAAGCCTGGTAAGGGACTCGATCTTTGGCTCTGCCACATCCCATGGCTCCCAACACCGCGGTCCCATGGATATGACTGCCGGCATCGCGGACAAGCTTAATCGGGCATCGCGCTTCCGAGAGGTCGAGCTGGTATCCCTCTCGCAGAACTCTGCGTGTCTTGGTCTTTCCTTCTGTCGATTCACGCCTGTACAAGGTTCGCTTTGGAGTGTATGGCAATATATGTGCTCCAACCTCAAGCCACCCAACTCGGTTAGAAGTCAGGCAAGCAAGCTTACACACGACTTCCTGCGCAACGACAGATAACGTTGGGTCCTTGGTATTCTGGGATCATCGCCATTAAACTGGTGGACAGAGATGTGAAGCTTTCGATAAGAGGATAGAGGGACCGGACAGTGACCAAAAAAGGAGTACCTGGTCTCTCAAGAACAATCGGAAAGTCGACTGCGGGAAAAGAGACAAGCAAGATTGGATCATCATAAATCGGGCTCGGCCGGGGATCGAACCCGGGACCTCTCGCAATTTCTGCACAGGGTGAGCCCTAAGCGAGAATCATACCACTAGACCACCGAGCCAATCAGATGAGTTGGTAGCGACAGCAGAGCCTATGATATGATACGAGCGGTGAATATCCTCACGACCCAATTGAAGGCGCCGAGGCTCTGAGCAGCGACATCCAATGACCTAGATATTGTTCGGGCTTTCTCGGTCCAGGTGGGTCGACGCTTCCCTCTGCCAGTCTGACCTCCACGCAGGGCTCGGCTTCACGCCTCATATTACACACAAGTGTTTGTCGCCAAAAAAGGAGTCTATCACCCAGAAGACACACCCAAATCCGCATAGTCCGAACTTGCTCACTCCAACTCCTTCCCTCCCTCCTCCCCCTGGCGCCAACCTTCCCTCCTGAGCGCCCACTTTACCGCCGCCATCACATTCTCCACCACCGCCCTCGGCCTAAACACGCCCTCCAGCCTCCCGCCCCTGGTCTCATTCCACACGCCCGTCTTTACCAGCACCGACACCCACTCCGCCCCGCCCTCACTGGCATGCCCGTTCGCACCCGCAATATCGCTCTCGGGGTTATCCCCAATCATATACACCGTCTTCAGCTTCATCATCTGCGTCTCACCCTCGACATGATCGTGCTCTTGAGCCCCGTTGCGCCTTCCGAGTAGCATCACCTGCCGCCTGTGACTAGCCAGCACGCGCTCCGCAAACCGATACGTGTCCGCATGCGGCTTGCCGATGGTTATCGCCTGCAGCTCGGCCTTGCCCTCCGTGATGCGCCGCCACAATCCCCGCAGAGCGGCCTGGAACGCGCCCTGGCCGAGCCGCGGCAGGTGGTAATTCGCGCTCCAGAAGAGGTCGGCGTTGCTGAAGTAGAGGCGGGGCTGGCCGTCTTGCTGGAAGCCGTGGTTGGGCCGGGAGCGGTCGTTGTTGTGTGCCGAGTAGGTTCCCAGATAGCCCTGTGAAGAGAGCAGCAGGTCGGTGAAGATTTGCATGTCGAGGGCCCAGTCTCGGGGGTCGTTGAGGACGAACATGGCGTCTATTTTAAGGTGAGAGGAGAGGGAGGAGGTCGTGGATCCGTTGTAGAGCGGTTTGGGCAGGGGTTGTGAGGGAGCAGTGAAGGTGGAGACGGTCTGGAAGGGGAAAATGGTCGGGTCGGCGGCGTAGATGTCGGCGGGGGTGACGACGTTCTTGAAGCCGTATCTGCAAAATGGTCAGAGAGGGTCTGACTGATGTAATTCTGGGCCGCTGTCGCTTACCCTTTGAAGATAGCACGGCACTTCTCATAGTCGGAGCCCGTCACGAGGACAGTCTTGTTCCGCAGGCTGTCCGGCCCTTCGAGGAGCTCGCGGAATGGCGTATGGGACTGGACGAAGTTGTCTGTTGACAGCCGCACGCCCAGTTTCTCCCCGAGGTCCTTGACACGCTCCGTCTCGTGCTTCCCGCCGCCGTTGGTGAGCAGGATAAAGGGGATGTTGTAGTCGTTCAGGAACCTGAGAACCTCTGCTGCCCCAGGAATGGGCTTGGACACGTGGAGCAGGACACCATCGATGCTACCCAAGTGTTAGTGAGCCCGTCTTGTCTTCCAAATACCGCCTGCGGTGTGACAGGAGGGGATAGACGAGAATAAGATGAAAAAATAAGAACTCACTCGAAAGCAAACGCGAAAGAAGGGGGCTCCCGCCCCTCCGCCGTCACGCCGGAATACCATGCAAGTCCCCTTTGCCGCCTCCTTCTTACCGCCGCATCACTGACCCAGACCCGTCTCGCAGCAGCAAGCGAACTGATTGAGCAACTCGGACAGCCCGCCACCGAGTAGTACGAGAGCGCCTTCGCCTTCGCGGTCCGTGGTCTGAGAGAGGTTGCCAACCTGAACGTAGGAGCCGCAACACCCGCCATCCTTCCTTCCTTCCTTCCTCCCTTCCTTCCCTGTCCTTCTCTTTCCTTCCCTTCCCGACCCGTCTTCGCACACTGAACGCCACGCTTCCGCCAGGAAACAAATCGAGATGTTGTGGCCTGTAACACACAATACCGAGCAAGACCAATAGAACTGGAAAACGAGTATTTTGTTGAACTTGAAGCTAAAGAAGGATGATGGGTCTCAGTGAACGTTCGGATGAACGTGCGTCTCTGCAGGGTGTTTATCTTCAGAAATCGCCCCACTCGTAGCTGCAATGACAAGTGGGGGGAGCACCCTTGTGTTTTGCTTGGGTATTGAGACCACCTAGCACATTCAAAGTTGATACATCAAGTTTTTGGGCGCTTCGAGATTGGAGCGGCGGAGAGTTTAGTTGACTTTTACTAACCTTTTTGTTCTCTCAACGTAATAATTCCTGATCTGCGATATGAAAATCGGGATGAATGCAGTGGCATCGCCAGGTCTTCAGACTGAACCGTGAAGTCAAGCTCCTCGATGAGAGCTCCAGGTTCCATTCCTACCTCAAGCTCGCCATGGCAAGCTTGAGCTTCAGGTCCGTGCCAAATCCACCAGGTGGGCCTACATGAGCGGTAACGGGATCCCGGGCGCCCGCTGGAATGCTAAAAGCATCCGACATTCCATTGCTGAAAGGGTACATCTCCAGGTGATTTAGTGCTCCACATGACCAAATGCCCTGTCTTCCATTCATTCCGTCAGGTTCTCTACAAGTACAAAAGGGCGTCCCTGATTTCCCATCCACACCGGCTCGCTGGCTTTCCATTTTCATCCCGTGACTCAACGTTGCGTAACTCGTCTTTCCTTCACATTACTATTACTTCAAACCCCACGCCATCACCTTCCTGCAACGCTTTGCCACAGGAATCAAGCGAAAACCAACCAGCCAGCCGTGCCAGTCCAGTGTCGACCGAACGGGAAACGAGTTCCGCCTGATTGTGTGTTCCGAACAAGTCAAAATAGGACATGCCATGCCGAACCGACGTCATCTATCCGTTCCGATATTCATGAACAGGCGTCTTTATCCATCATGGCTCCCCCTTCCAATTTGCGATGAGAAGAAATTCGCCCTTTATCAGGCTCGGACCAGGCCTCATCCATGAAGCTGCCCTGTGGAAGGAGCTTGATGCCAGCAACAGACCTCGGAATCAGAAACCGAGAAGGACATATTAAAGAGAGATGAAGAACAAAAGATAACGTGGATGTATCCTCGGAACCAAGCCCCTTTTCGTCTTTCTCAAAAACGCCGCGCCGAAACAGCCGGACTTCGATATCTTGAAGTCGAAAGCACACAAATGCCGTGGGAAAGCCGGAGTCATGTTCACAAAGATGTCGTCCGTTATCTGCTCGTCCACAATATTTACCGAACACTGGGGCGTCGATGCAAGCCGAGAATGCCAAACAGAGACTCAAACCGCTGACATTGGTCGCATGCTGGTCAAGATTAAGCCCCGGAAGGACTCAAAGGATCCGTACCGACGAGACGATAGATGCGTCGTGATTATGACGGTGGCAAAAACAAGAAAATGCAAATTGTCTGCCGATGGGTTATGGTTGATGATGATGCTATGCAGTCCGAAAAGCTCCGCAAGGCCCCGATCCAGAGAGAGAGAGAGAGAGGGAGAAGAGAGAGAGGAAAAGGCTTTCAGCAGACGAGAGGTGAGCCGAGATTCTATGTTGACTTGTCCTCTCTGTCATTCGCGTCGGGGTGGTCGGTGCGGGCGATCGATGATATCCTCGGGTTCATTGACGCAAGATAAACCGCACCGACAGACCAAGAGCAGTCAAAAGTCTGCTCATGCACGGCTCACTTGGCTCACCGAGGTGCGGCTGCGCTCGTCTTCTTCCATGACATCGCTGAGCCGGGTAGGGTGGTGATGCCGAGGCATCGTTTCCCACCCGGGCGCCGCATAGCCCTGGCCAGAATACTCTGCGCCACCCGTGTACCCGCCTGCCCAGTGCGAGCTTGACGGAGGATAGCTCGTGGGCGCTTGCGAGGCAGGAGTCTCGTAGTCCTCTGCACCCGCGTTAGACCTTCTTCCTCGGCTCGGCGAACCAGTGGGGCTGTGGAAAGGGATCTTATTGCCGTCCTCGTCCCTCAGATAATTTCCTCTCGCGTCCATCATATACTCACCTTCGCTGTACCCCGCCTCAGAGCCTGCACCGTAGTCGCCCGCCTCGTGGCCGGTAGCCTCGGGCTGCTGGTAGTACCCAGCGCTCGTCTGGCCGGCCGCGGCCGACGAAGACGGCACGGCTGGCGCTGGCGCAGATGCGTACTCTGGATACTGACTCCCTTGCATATACTCCGACTGCGATCGATTGTGACGACTCGCAGTGCGACTCGGCATGTTTTGGGTCATCGGCACGACCTGCACGCCTCCTACAATGGTCGGGTGGCCTTGTTGAAGCGACACAGTACGGTCGCGCTCTTCTTGCTCGCGACGGCCAAGCTCTTCCCAGGCGCGGCGTGCTTCTTCCTTGGAGATAAGCAACTCCCGTCGCATCTCCGTCACCATTTTCTGCAGCTTCATATTCTCGGCCTCGTGCTGCGCAGCGCTTCGGACCGCGTCGGCTCTTGCCTGTCGTTCTTGCTCCATTTGTGCCTCCAGTATCGCATTGATTTCTTGATGTCGCTCCAACTCGGCCCTGGTTTCGAAGAACCATCTCTGAAACTTGCGCTCAGAACTGGCGCGGAGCCGCTGCAACTCAACAACGGCATGGAAAAGGTTGGCGCCCGCAGCCGAGAGGTCCGCAACCTGCCGAGAGAGCTGCGTGCTTATGGGGTTGCGCTCGGCCTCATCCGTGTTCTCTTGGAGTCTTCGGAGCCAGAAGCTCGTCATGCCCTCCCAATGGGCCGACAGAGCCTCCCACCGCTCGAAAGCATGGGGGAACGAATTCTTAATACGGGAAGCACCCATACCCTGCGTTGATGACTCGCCAGGCTGAGTAGGCGCAGTAGGATTGATCCCAGGCTGGGCTGCGGAGGCGAAGTTTTGCGGCCCTTGTGCTGCTGCCGGGACTCGGGTTGTACGCAGGGGTGGCACCGCGGCCGATGGCTGCTGCATTGGAGCTGAAGGCATACTGGTGGGTATTCGCGCGGACGGCTGAGCCTCCTGTGCACGTTGTTGCCGGCGTTGGGTTGCCGGGTCTGGAGGTGCGTCGCCTCCTGAAACAGCGCCAGCAACGGGCGGTCTCTGTTCTGCCGTCCGGCGTTGTGTCTCTTCAAGTAATCGAGCCTCCTCTTCGGCGCGGGCACGCTCCATCTGCTCCCTCTCTGCCCGTTGCCGCGCCTCACGCTCAGCCCTCTCGCGCATGATCATCCTAGGACCACGAATAACTTGCTGGGGAGATCCGGCCTGGGCTGCCGGAGCGGTCGGCCGGGAGGATGAGGCGGCATGACCATTGGTAGTGGCGGGCCCGCTGCCGTCACTGAGAAGGTCGGCCATTGAAGCGTTCTCCTCGACCAGATCCGGAGAAAACGGATGCGGTTTCCGAAGTGCTTCCTCGAGGGTCCAAAGAACTGCACTTTTAGTATGCTTCGAGAGCCGGACGGCCGGGTGCGGTGGGGGTCTTGTCGAAGAGGGGTATTGCTGGTATGGGTTGGACGACGAAAGCAGAACGGTTGATGCTTCTTCAGGATCGTCGCTCAGCTCCTGGGAGAGCTGCCGTCGAAGAGGGTTGAAAGCTTGCTCGGCCTGTTCAGCTGCTGCAAAGGACCCGGCTGTCGAAAAGAAGGGCCGAGGGCTGATGCCAACAGTGGCCGCTTCGAGGTGGAGCCGGCGCGGTGGCTCTGACGGGCGGGGGCTCGGACTGGCTGAGAAGCGAGGGGTGCGACGGAGAGTTCGATGGGAGGACTGAGTCGGCGATCTTTCGTCTTGACGGGGAAGCGCCCGTTGCTGACGCTGTTGGACGGGGTTTATCGGGTTGTCGTAAAACTCGCTGGAGATACGAGGGAACGACGTTTGACTGCCAGCAGCAAGGTCTCCCAAGGCACCAGCGGATGCTGGTGAGGCCGACAAGGCGAATTGTCACCACACGCAGTGGTGACGATGGCTTGCTGGGATTGCCGGGGGCTGTGTTTAGGGTCAGATGCTGTTGACCACACAGGCAAGCGCGGGGATGTGTTGGTGAGCGGAGCAGCCAAGGACAACTCACCCTGGGAAAAGCTGGGGGTTGGTGTTCAACGAGGGAGCTCTGTCGTTTCCTTAGAGCGAAGAAATGAAGGCTCCGGAAAGAATGGCTGAATAAGGGAAGAGCCTGCTCTCTGGCACATGCACGGGGGCATCCACAGCTCGAAAGCTTGGAAGAGCCGGTTGGGTGCTGTTGCAGAAATGCGGGAGGCGGGACTCAAAAAGTGCGTGGCTGGCAAAGACTAAAAAGTAAGGTAGGTAAGCTTCGGGCGGCTAAGGCGTGCGCAGGTGGGCGGGTTGCTGGTCAGCACCGCCAAAGTCGAATTAAAAGGAAAGGAATGACTGGTCGCGCGTCCCCGGGGCATCCAGCGCCTCGTCTTGTCAAGGTCTTGCGACAAGGTGTGAGATGAATCTATCGGGTATGGTTGTCGCATTAGCATCTCCGGTCTTGCGGCATCGCGACTCTGGCTGCCCGACCAGCTCTCGCGGCCAAGCTCCAACGCACTGCACTCACCGCCACCTCAGCACCACGACGAGCTCCGCCGTGATGCGCAAAGCGAGGGAATGTGGAAGGAGACAGCCTGGCTGCTGGCGCAGGGCATGCTCGGGTTCCAATGGCTCGAAACGAGTGTTCAATCCGCCGAAGCTCAACAGGTTGCTGGAGCTGTTGACTTTTTGAGCGATTGGCGAATTTGGAGGAGCGCGGTCGAAGACTTCAGAGGCGCCGCGCCGATACCAAGTTGCACCTTGCCGAGCCTTCCAGGGGACAACACTAATAACAGGTGCACGGACCTTAGCTCAGCCGATTCGCCTACACAGTAGGTTCTCGGCGAGTCAGCAGCTTCTTCCAGCCTACTACTACTAGTACTATTCGAACGATTTAGTCGGTGTGAGCAGACTGAGACCAATACAAAAATGTGCTGGTGGTTGCACTTAGAAGCTGACAGAGGTCGGACTGATCACAGATAACTCCCCGTACTTGGTGGCAACCAGAAATTCCCCTCAACAGAGCATTAATTGGAAGCCGGGCGCAATATGCAGGTCAACGGCCTGCAGCTACGTAACTGGGCCGCAACATGACACAGCAAGAAAATCCTGGCACTTGGGTAATCCGGCTAAGCCTTCATCCAAGCCGATGTTGGCTAGTACCTACCTTCGTATAGTACGATACAGGGCGAACGCACATTGTTCCTCCCATTGTCAGCTCAGGGTCTGCTAGTACCGATGGAGGGGCATATAATGTAAGGCGACACCGTCATTGACCTCATCAGGCGGCACATTGACCAACCAACCGCCGGTCACCAGACAGGCATTCCAATTGCCGCGAGGAGGCATTGACCAGTTGTTATTCAAGCTTGTCCAGGATCCCGAGGGTGCGTACCTGAGGTAACTTGATTCTGGAAAATAAAAGTGGAGAGGTTGGGCCACTGACGAGGAGAGCTTGGGCTGATGAGCTGGCAGTATATAAAGTGATGAAACAAGGGGCCCAACGGGTCCGGCCCCGCTATTTCTATCTACCAGCTTGGATATTACTACCGTCCTCTAACCGTTTATAGAAGGCTTACCATACATAACCCTAACCATGAACTCCCGCACCACCTGCGGGCCACAACCCCGCATGTAAACCAACACATCCCGATCGTCTTTCTTCCATAATACCACTAACCCAGAGCCCGAATTAGAACCCAAAACCGTAGCCATGACCCTAGCCCTAACCATAACCCGAACGCTAACCACCAAGTATTAACCGCTGGTTGGTGTTGTTCTGTAGTGTTCACTTGCTCAAGAATTTGGGTTTGCTGGAGGGTAGAAATCGAGAGTGGTGAGTAGAAATAGCGGTGTCGCAACGGGTCGGGACCAGGCCGATCCCAATAGGGTGGTTCCGACAGGGTGTTCATACCCTCTTGTCCTTCTGTGGTCTGGACATACCCGGCCGTGATGCTCTCCCGTAATCGGGCACAATTGGTTTTGTGGTTGCTCAGTTCAGGCCCTAAACTGCAGTTCGTTAACGCTCTAGTGCAAATGCTCAGTGACCATCGGGTGACTGGGAATGGCATGTTAGGGCTCAATTGGGTTTCGAAACTCCGAGATGGCGATGCAATGTGTCATTGATGCCATGCGCTGGGCTCACTAAAGCCAAGCCAGAATGCACCCGATTGCCTGGCTCATCCTAGGTAAGCGAGAAAAACGCTGGCCCAACCCGGAACATCGGCTCGGGCCCGATCGGCAGAGGGATTGGAGGTGTGGAGACGGCCAATCACCGGTCACCAGACAGACTCGTTGAATCCTCCGAATTTCAGGCTCTTCGAAACTACTAACTAGTAGCTGACATGTTCGACATTTCACTGTGTCTGATCCGAATTAGCTTCCAGTCGACTGAGTCCCGCCTCTGGGACACGACAATGAAGAAATAGATATGGCGCGAAAGTCCGACGAGGGAAATAACGAAGAGAAGAAAGACACTACTGTATAGAGTAGTTTTATGGTTCTAGTATCTTGCCCTAGCCTTGAGCCAGAGCGATGAGTCTGGCAATGGATTATACAGGCTCCCAAAATACTAGTAGCCTGAGATCAACAGTCGTCAAATATCTGGAGTGTACTAGTAGCTTTAGTACTAGTAAGTTACAGACGCCGAGCTAACGGTCGCAAGGCGGTTGGGGCTTGAAAGTACCTAAGTGCTGTCCACTGACCACTCCGAGCCCTGCCAATCAAGACGCCGCCGTTGCAGTATGAGGAGATCACTGACAAATGTAACTTGAAGGAACTGAACCAATCAGTGAGTTTGCACATGGAGGAGAAATAACGGTTGCTCACCAGATAACCGTAAAAATCTGAAACCGTAATAAAGGAACTTGAACGTCGACAGTAGGTTACCTAAACGTTGTCACCCGGCAATCATCAGCCAGCCGGAACTTCCCACACCACACCACGTCCCCTGGTACGCATAATGTTCTGGAAGTCGACGGTGATGATGATGGGCACCTGAGATATTGGGTGGCGACAAGAACTCAAGGTCTCTTGAGTCTAGAAAATTCCCGAATAGCAAAAACAGCCTTGCAGTGCACCCAATAAGAAGTCCCGCAGTAAGACCTTACCACAGCGTCGGGTAGTTGCGATCTGGATCTGCAACCCGCCGTCTTATATGAGTTCGGCGTCTACTGAGTTCGCCGATTGCTTAAAATACACCGGCTATATTAGATGAGGTGGGCTTCTCTCGCTTGTGTGGTAAAGCCAAGTCAGCATAGCGGTTTGATCTTTCGTAGCCGGTGTCTATACCTGTTGAGGGCTGGACAACCAAAATGGAACACAGCTTGCAACATGCCCCTGTGTTATCTAGTACTGGTTGACTCATATTATACTGGCGGTCCAAGTCGCCTTGGACGACTCGGGTCAGCAGATACTACTCACTAGCTCCTCTGTCTTATCTGGTCTCTATAACTTACTGGCGCCCGGTGTCAACAGTTAAGCCTTATCTTTGGAACTATATGGTCCTCATGCTGGGGATAATACGTCATGCCCGGAGCCACATGGCTTCCTTTTGTATATGCGAGTTGTGATCCCCTGGCCAGACACCAGATTCTTCTCAGCGTGACTAACGTACTCAACTACCTGATCATGGTCGTTTTATCTCAGCTGTCCGGCATCAAGAAGTCCGTCCGTCACAGTGCAATAGTGGTGCGCAGATCACGGTTTCAACTTCCACAGCTTCATGTCATGACTCGGCGCGAGAATGCCCCGTTCCGCTGCCGCTCCGTATCTGAGAGCGGCCAGTAAGAGCTTGAACTGCAGAGCTCGAGTATCTAGGGCCCAGCTACTTTCGCAGGTACTGAGGCAGGAACATGCCCGGCTTCCCGCACTAACTCCTGGGCAAGTCTGAGGACGACTGACTATCCGTAGTTCCCTTTGCCCTCATAACAGGGATTGGCTCTCTTCGCTGTGGGGACATGGGCTTGAAGGGTTGCGCCGCATAAGCGAAACGCAATAACGGGAAATCGGATAAAAGCATTATCCGGTGCGATATGGTCCGTGCAGATCGTCGGACGATCGTCATATCAAGTTATTGCTTCTTGCAGGAGTGCGAGCTGCTGAACCTACTACAAAACATGGAGAACTCTTTTCGCCCCTTCTCCCCCCGGGGTTGTATGCAGGTGCGGTTCTGCTGGCTCTTGCATCTATCTATACACGTCTTCAGAAGTGAAGCATACCGCGAAACGTTATCAATTCGGTTTCTTTGAGTGCCCTGCTTTTCGGGACCTTGGCTGTCCAGAAGATGTGTTTTGCCATGATGTTTCAGTGCCTACCTGCTACCTGCCTCAGGCTTTTGAGACCCTGTGAGTTACCATATCAACAATCCAAGCCACACAAGAAGACACTTGGCTTTCGTCACAGCTGAACGAATCGAGTGAACCCGGCGATGTTCGAATCCACGAACATCGATCGGGCCTTGCGTGTATTCGGACGTCGACTTGGGATACGTACCACTTCAGCCCTGCGGCGCTCCGAGGGGTAAGTACATACATTAGTTTGGTTGCAGCGGCTTCATTCCCGAGTCGCCCAACCCCTTCATGCGCCCCGCCGTTTGCAGGTGGAGGCGATCGGGCCTAGGGAGAGGATGCTTCAAATCTACGGCCGACGGATATCCGCTGGCGCAGGCTGCTCGGTACAATAGCAGTTGACGAGTACATCGGCTATAGGACTGAGGGAAGATGAATCGCAGTGTCGGAGATGGCAGGATCCCTGAAGCGAGGGAGCTGTTTTCTCTTTCAGTATTTCAAAGGTGAGACACAACCTTTTGGAATGGATGGCGTGGATGTTGATAGGGAGCGGGATGGACGGTAGGGTATCACAAACCAGGTCCAAAGGGGTGCTCTATTGGGCATGGCAGGGTTGAGTTGGATACGGCATCCGAGTCTAGTACTACACCGCCGGTGTCTAGGAAACCTACTAAGGTAGCCGACCAGTTGGATGGTGTGTGTGCTGCACTGCAATTTTATAATTTGGCAGGCGCACTTCTCTTCTGTCCACCTTGCAGAGTGGATCTACAATGCCACAGGACGGTCGCTCCAGTGATTGGGGTGATTCTGAGTCTTTGCAGGGATATAGAAGGTAGTATTGGTGGTGTCATAGCCGGCACTGTGGCTTCGGGATCCTGGTGTTCAAAGATGATTTCTATGTTGGTGTTCTGGCTTTGCATTACCCGTGGCCTCTCTGAGCAAGTGACTGCGAGTGACAAAGCATCCGAGTCCATGGAAATCACGAATTTCGAGCAGGATGCTGCGGGGTAGGCACCTGGTATTATACGCGGCGATGGCAGCCCTATGACAGAACCACCAGACTACTGGTAGTCGAGCTATCGTCGCATCACTTCCCAAGTCGAAACTAGGTCGGCAGTTGCTCCTCTACTGTGTAGAGATCCTGGCGGAGATTGTACAGGAGACGCACGTCTCGCAGTTGGTGATCAGCTTGACCGGGGTCAGCAGCAGCCGGGATCCAAACAGCTAGCGGCGAGCCACTGTTCGTGCGGATAGGCGTTCCGGCCGTGTGGGTACCACCGTCAGGTAAGTTACCGGTAGCACAACCGCAGGCCACAGCACGGTCAAGGCCGTGATTCCCGTTCTCATTCGCTTAATTTCTTTTTCGTATTTTTTTCGTTGCACTTCGGAACGCACCAGACTGGACTTGATTTGCATGCTGCACCGCAGCGGCGCCGTTCAACGGCTTTCCAGGTCTTTTGAGCTGAACTGCGCACGCCCCAATCACGCAGCAGACGCTGTCACACGACGGCAATTTCCGGTTGGTGGACGAGTCGTCGGGTCTTGGCTAGGGCTCGGATTGGGCCCGGGAGATCGACGCGTGTGGGGCCAAGTGCCACAGCAAGGGCAATCTCTTAGGGTTGCATGCATCTGGGGAGTGACAAATCGGCGACCATGCACGATGTCTCGGCCTGTCGGTGGCATTGAAGCCTGCCTTTTTCTCCCCAGGATACGGTACTTACCCCTCCCGGGGCCCCGGCCTCGACTTCATTCATGAGGTGCAGGTATTTCAGAATCAACAGCCACGAGAAGTGAAGAAGCCTGGATCTGGGTGGAGAAAACAAGCAATGACGTCTGCAAATGTACCGTGGACTCGGCGACTTCGCTGAGGCGGTCTGCTGAGTCCCATCTGGCGTCTCCATGATCGCGTTGTTGGCTGCAGTGCAGATTTCTTGTCCATCCGACGACTTCAACGAGTCCGCTTCGAATGGCGCTAAACTCCCGTAGCCCCCATCGGATCTGGTCTGTTGCTTTTCCAACCCTCTTTTGGCACTGCGATACGTCATATGCCATCGGCCGTGGGCTACCGCAAGCCAGCGTCCGAGCGCAGGACGCGGTCTGGCGCAGTTCCAGTGCATTCCGCTGGACGCCGAGCCCCCCCCCATGACGAGCTCAAGGTGTGGTAATGGCGGATGCAACACGTATGCCGGGTTGCGTGCCCCTACATCTTACCTATGAGCCGAAGGGCTGTGAGTGTGTTGAATCAACCCTCTTGCTCACCCTTGCACTGGCATTCCAATGCAGGCGCCCCGATTGAGGCATTCCTTGATGCGTCTGCCATCCCTCGCGCTTTGCCGATCGGCGGTTGGCGGCCGTGATCTTGAACCCCGCGGGTTCGCCTCCCAGATCTGATCTCTCGAGGCTGGTGACATAGTATGCAACTGTGGAGCACTGCACACGTACCTACCACCTATATCATCTGGTCCCAGGTTCCATACCTCAATCAATCACGTCAACAATCTTGCGGTTGCAACGTTGACCCAATCTCATTTCCGTTCTGCCCTCTACGTCTTCTCATCACCACATCTGGCTGCATCTCATCGATGCGGTATCTTCTTTTTGTCCCTCGACTTCACTATTTATTACTTGGCGCTTCGCCATCATGTGGTTGAAGAAGCGGTCCAGAGAGGCCAGTCACCCAGATGTTGTTTCCCGAGGCCCAGAAATCCGGTGCCAGCCCGTTGCAATTCAACACATCGCCAATTTCTCTTACCCTCGCACTGATTTTGTCCACCTCTACAGTCAAGAACAGCCAGAAGACACTCGGGCTTCCCGAGGATCCGAGTCTTCTCCTCCAACCTTGGTCGAGGACCATGGATCGGATCTTTCAGTCGAGGACGATTCCCAGTATCGTGCAACAGGAGCAGATTTGTGGGACTCCTGGCACATTGAGGAATCCGAGGGTCACACACGGGACCGTCCGGCACTCCTCAAGTCTTCTTGCGGAGCTCAGGAGAGGAGATCGCAGCACGTACCCTCGGGGCGTCGACACAACCCATCGACGACGCGTGACCCAGCGTTGAGCTCAGGAAGTCAAAGCAGCCAGGCATCTCAACATGTTTTCCTACCGTGTCCGGAACACCAGCTCCATACACCGAGAGTTGCGCCAAAAGTGAGCTATTCTCTTCTCCCCCCAGCCGAGATCCCTCGGAAACGACTTCCCGTGCCCTTACAATCATCTTCGGACCGGCGGCCAGTGGGTCTGGAACCCTCACCCCTTTCTCCGTATATTCGGCCCACAGCTCACTCCCGGAACGCCACCTCTTCCGGGAGACGCCAGGAGAAACCTGGCCACCGATCAATATCGTCACGAGCTATAACCCCAAGTTTACCGCATGGCGGTTCTATCGGAGCAAGCTCATCCGATTCAATACCGTTGCTTCGCCGGAGTCCTGGACCGACTCCTCCGGCGTCTCCTTCAGCCACATCCTCCTCAGAGGTTCGAATTTCCTCCGAACGTCCAAGCCGCGCATTGCCGAGAGCAATTCAGGGTTCAGCGTCCCACACGCATCTACGCCATCCCTCCCTATCAAAAAACGCAACCCGTTCCACACCATCGCTCGCAAATTTGGCCAAATCGGATCACCAGGCGCAAGCATCAGACATTCGGCCCCAAAGGCCATCAAACCCGGCAGGTTTCTACGACCGGCCCCTCCCGCCACTTCCCATAGAGACGGCGCGCCCGCCTACGCCGCCGACCATCTCCGTCTTCGAAAGCGACTCGGATGACGACTCGGACGACGCCGGAGATGGCAGGCAAGGCGGGGCCAGGAACTTTGCGCGCCGCTTCTTGCACGATCTGGTTCACCATCATCCTCGCGATAGACGCAGGAAAGCCGCATCTGCAGGGCTGGAGCATAAACGCAGCGTGAGCGACGAGGGCCCTTCTTCCTCTCCGCCCAAGGAGCGTGGCAGAATCGGCCTCGCGCGCACGCTGAATGCCGCCGCGCGCTACCATAGGCGGGGCGGCGATGGGACTGGGGATGGCGATTCGGCTGCCGCTGCCAGGAGGGCTGCTGTGAGTATGGATTTGCCAAGAGATAGGGATGGCAGGCAGCTTCTCCCGTATCGGCAGGTGCCCGGGCCGGAAGATGAGGCAGAAAAAGGAGGCGGGACCAGGTTTTGGAGCGGGAGGTCGAGTAATGAGTTCTTTGGGAGGATCATGAGGAGGAAGCGTTGATTACATGCCCTCCATGACCGACGCTGGGCTTCCAGTTGTGCGGATTCGGCCATGTGCTTTCACTTTGGTTGTACCTTCTCTTTTTCTCCTTTTTTCTTTCCGTTATTCCCACTCTATATGAATTGCTGGGAGCTTCTGCTCCTCCTCCCACTATCACTACGCCGACGAAATCTTTCCTTTGTTTAGTTGCTGCAGGCTGGCTTCGAATGCTGGAGGGTTTCGGGAAACGGGTCGCAAGTATGGTTACGACGGGATGATATTGGTGTGATATTGGTATGATGGTTGCGGTCATGTTATTACGGTGCTACGTTATTCTGACGACTGGGTTTCAGGGCGGGGTTACTTGGGTGTGGGCTTGAGTGGATTTTCCTTCCGGCTGGGATGGGTATGGAGTTATGGTTACGTGGGTTACTAATGATAGGATGGCGTCAGGTAGATGGAGTCGGAATGGAAAATGGGGCTGGTGCGTCGTGCGTGTTTACTTACGGTATGAAAACGCGTCGGTATGTGGGACGTATTGTCTCATTGTTCGGTTATACCAAAAGGGGGTGGATGGGTTTGGTCGGTGATGGACCGCTCAGATGAGATCGGCAAATCGAGGGATTGCTTGTTCACCTGGTTTTCATGTGCGTGTACAGCTGATGCTGCAGTGACAATGCAGGCTATCGGTAGTGTGATGCAAGTTGGTGATCAAGTACCACTGCATCAATGCAATACAGTAGCATCTTGGGATGCTTGAGGCTCATTTGGCAGAGATATGCAGGTCTCACTCTCCCTTACGTCCACCTCCAGTTGAGATGGGTATGTAATCTCTTGGTATTCGTGCACTGTATACTGTCTGCTCCCAAGGGTTGCAGGGGAGTCTGCCCGTAACCCGTCTCCTATGTCTAGAACTGCCAGTTCCTTCTTTCTTCTGCCCGGTCAGAGCTGTCGTTGTCCAATCTCGAGGGTTCGCAGCCTTTATCTCTGTACATTTCATTACACATATACGTATGTACCCCTGACAAACATTAGTCTCAACAGAGCCCTTCGTAACATCGTCCAGCATCAGACATGACCAGAATCAAGGATATATCCCACAATCTCATATGCCAAACTCCGGAAACCCATCGCAAATTCGCCGTCGCCATGCATGCTCATACGTGAAAACGATGCCTTGAGAAGAGACTTTACCCTCTCCAGATATCGCCAAGCATGTTATCTGACCCATCTCACAGCCTCTCCACTGTCCCACGGATCGGCCGAATCTGACTTTTCCTGACCCTGCGCTTCTCCGTGAAACGCCTCATCCGCCTTACGCCCAGCTCATCTTCATCCCCCTGCCCGGTCTCACCAAACCCAAACACCCACCTACTCTGCACATCCGCCGGTAAACCCCTCCCGACACCCATCTTCCCCGCCATCTCGTCCCGGCTCACACACCGCTTGAACGCGGGCTCCTCCCTCATCTCGGGGGTGACCAAGTACCCGATAATCTCCGCCAGACACATCACGGCGTGAGGCATGCGGAACTGCGCCCGCGCCGGGAACAGCGAGACGAGCGCCAGGAGATAGAGGACGAGCAGCGCCAGGAGGATGCCGTAGGCTGGCACGTTGGGGAACATGCGGACCTCAAGCTCCGCGGTGGTCAGCGCCATGAAGCAGCCGCCCGCCAGGACGGGGATCAGCACGAAGAGGGTGGAGAGCAGCGAGGTGGCCGCCACGCGCCAGTGTCGGTTCCGCAGGGCGTGGAGCGTGCACTGCACGGGCGCGCAAGCGGCGTAGTCCGCCAGCAGCGAGCGGTCGGCCGGCGAGCCGCGGGGGCTGGAGAGCGCCGCCCAGGGCTGGAGGATGCGTAGGTTTGTGTCGAGGGGCTGGAAGGCGAGAAAGACGATCATGCCCAGAAGCGAGGGAATGAAGCTGTAGAGGAAGTCGGCAGCGGAGAAAGCGCCCGGTTGGGGGTCGGCTCGGAGAGAAGGGGGAAAACCGGCGAAGATGCGGGTCGAGGGGAGGAAAGAAGCGACGAAGATTGCGAGTAGGAGAATGAAGGTCGTGAGGGTAAACCAGAGGAGCTGGTTATTACGCAGGCACCAGGGAAGGTAGCGGTGCCGAGCCGGGGTGGAGGCACGGGCTTCCATGTCCTGGTCTTGCTCGTGGTCGGCGCCTTCGGTAGTGGTAAGCGCGTCCTGCTTCTCGTCGTGTCGTTGCATTCGTCGCCCGGCGGCAAGATCGGGAATGGGGATGAGGTTCGTTTCGTCCATCGGGCTGCCGAGCGTGTGCCAGAACCCGTGCCTGCCATCCTTCCACGTCCAGTAGCCCAGCCTGTCGCCGGCACGCCTGCGCAAGGCGAACCTGATGCCTTCTCTGCTTCGCGCTAGTTGGGTTCCTCGGTAGTCCTCAGCGGTGTTGGTCTCGGAGACGAGGGCGGCGATGTCGGCGAGAGACCTGGGGTCCCAAAGGAGCCCAGTATGTTCCAACCTAGCCCAGAATCGCCAGGTAATGATCGTCGAGGCCAGGAGGGCCAGGTACAGCGCCACAAGAGTCCAGGCGACGCCCTGAACGGCGGCCCAAGTCCAGGTTTGCTCAACCAGAATAACTGTGAATAGCGAGCTCTGCAACGGAATGGTGAAATTCATCAGCCAGGTGACGAAAATGAAAACCCAGACGTTCCATGGCCCAATCAAGCGCGGCCAAAGGAATGTGGGATACAGTTCTTGGAACAAGGCGCCTTCCCGCTCCTCTTGCTCTGTCGATGCCAGCCGAACAAACGGTAGGATGCGAAACACGGTTGTCGCCATGTACTGCACGTAAAGCAACACTGCAGAACCTATGAGCTGCGGCAGGATTCTAAAGAGGAAATACCGCCCCCCGTGGATAGTAGCCCATCCTAAGAGGCCCCGGTGGAGATGCGAATACACAGCGCTCAAGATGAGGGCGGCGATCATCAGAATGCATACGGCCATGAACGCGAACAGGGCCGGTGCTCTCAGAGGCCAGGGCCTGAAGCTGAGTGGCGGTAGCGGGGGGGCGCTGGCGAGAAGCTCGTCCCTTTCCACGGATCTCCACTCGTGGGGTTGGGGAGGGCGCGGCCCTTTCTTGAGCAAGCTTTCGGCAAGAGAATGCGCTGATTCCCGAGCACCGGGGATATGCGGGAGCGGGAGCTGTTGGCTCGGTGCATCTGGCCGGACAGTTTCGAGGTGAGGATGAGCGACGGGAGGACGGGCCGGAGGGGGAACCGGCGCCGGAGGATGTTGCTGTGTAGGCGCGGGTCGGTACGACTGGAGTGGTTGGCCGGGACGGGACACAGGATCGGAAGCGGCAGTTCCCGAGTAGCCCGTGTCCCGGTCGCGAGTGAGGGCCTCAATGGCGTACTGAATATAAGGCGTGTTGTCGACGCCCGGAGTGATGACGCCATCTAGCCTGGCAAGCTCATCGCGGAAGTCGGTCACCATGGCGGCGTTCATCGATGTCTCCCAGTCGGGCTGCTGGTAGGATGACAGAGACGGGATAGCAGGCACGCGGCGGTAAGGGCCCTCAATGAGGATGGGACGCCCAAATGGCCGGGCGTCGGCGGCGGCGGGCGGTGTGAAAACACCTGGGCCGTGTAAGTTCGGCCCCGAAGAGGGTGTGATACTTGTGTGTGCGTGTGTGCGCTCTGCTGCTGGCGTTTGCAAAGGTGGTCGAGGCGAATCAGGCTCTGAGGGAGCACCAAGTCTCAGATCCGGTCGGTGCTGCAGAAGATGTGGTCCTAGAAGCCGGCCAAAATGAGCATGGCGATGAGTTACAAACTTGGGAGGGCGGCACACATACCGGGCTGCTCCACATGTTCGACGTTGAAGCTGTGCAAGTTCTGAGAGTTCATGCTTGGTTCCTGGATTCCTTCCAGGTTCCTTGGAGCGCAAACAACCGATGCGGCCAACCGGCCCAGGAACCACACACAAGAGGGGACCGCTCTTGTCCAATTGCCCACACAGGCTTCAGAGTACAAAGCGGTGATGCATTGATGATGCAGGATGGCAATGCACCATGTTCCATGTCAAGAGGGTGAGATATTATTCATCCAAGATTTTGAGTGGTTGGGCTGAGACGCTGGTGGTGAGAAGCGGTGGTTGGGTAACCAGCCCCCCGAAAAACACCCAACTGGTTGACAACACACCAGACGAGCACAAACCAGGCATCCCATTGCCCGAAGCCAGATCAAAGCGCTGTGATTGTCTTCGCACTTATTGCAGATACGAAAGGCATCCAGACTCTACATCAATTGTGCAGTACTAGGGATAGTTGTCATGAGACGCTGTCAACGGGCGACGAGGATGATGGAGTCGTCATGGAATGGAATCGTTCCCAAAAAAACAGCTTGTACAGTAACTTACTGTACTGTGGTATGGTATGAGTCCAGCTGTTGGCCCACCGTATGTAAGTACTTGTACATTACCTTACATACACAGTCGGGTTCAAGTCCCGGGCCGTAGGGCTGAGCCACCAGCTGCCCCGGGTGCCAGGAACTGGAATGGAACTTCTGAGTAAATATGGAATTCCGACTGGTAATTTACATCTGATGAGGTGTATGTACAATATTTCTTGTCAGCGTGTTAGGGCGGGAGCGGCATATACTGTGGTAGGTAATCCCTGCACGCTCGACTCTGACGATGAACTTTCGCGGTTTTACCTAAGCGCACAACTGTCATGAATTCACTGCCATCCTATGTTGGCAAGGAGCAGTAGGCGGTGTGTAATTTTCATTGGACTTCTCAACTTGACATTACCTTACTTTCAACAGTCTTCTCTTACCATCACATTCTTGCTTTCTTATAATTAGTCCATATATACCGGAAAAAGAAAAAGAAAAGAAAACATGTTGTGATTGGGGGTTGAGTGAGGGAAGAGCATGAGAAAGAAAGAAAGAAATGGAAAAAAAATAAGAGGCCCGTTTATTCGATATTCTCTTCGGAAACGCATACCGGCTCCAGACCGAAGAGCACTAAGCTATCTTCTAGGATGAACACCAGACGGCAGAATGCCGGCAGCTCCTTTATCCCGATTTCTTATCTAGGACAGCGAACGAAAAGCAGATATTCCATAGACTCAGGGATTAGGCAGATAAAACCATTCTTGAACGATCTCTCCTTGATGTACAGTACATACATCTGCCAACGGTCGCAGTCCTTTTGCTTCCCTCTTGCCCGTGCCTAAGTAACTAGCAAACTACCTTAGCCAACCCACACCAACTCGACAGATGAGAGATATCTGGCTCCCTCAATGCTAGTAGTCGACCATCTTGAGCCGTCCTCTCACTTCCTCCCCAAGCTCGTCGGGCGTAACCAATCCCAACAGCACACAATCACCCAAAAAGAAGTACGCCCTCTCCTGCGCATACCCCAGGTAATCAAACTCCTCCTCCGGGGCCTCAATCTCTCCGTCTTGTTGTTGTTGCAGTTGTTGATGCTGCACACCTCCCTCGGCAGTTCCATTAACAGCCTCCGCTGCTCCATCCGCCCCATTAGTCTCACCATAACCGCCAGTAGACGTATCGACCACATCAATCTTAGCCTGCACGATTCCCCAGGCCACCCACTGCGCGCTGTTGGCCGTCCTCCACAGCCTTGTTTCCTCCATCAACTCCCGCACCCTCCTCTCCGCCTCTTCCTCCCGCTTCTGCTCTTCCTCCTTCCAACCGCCTGGCGGCACCCTCGCGTCAAGCATGAATTCAACAATAGAGGTCGTCGACGGGGTAGTGTGCAAACCATCTCTTTGGGGATTGACGGCGGCGGGCGAGGCGGAGATGCAAGGCGAGGAAGAGCCAACGTAAGGAAACTGCGGCCGGTGGTCCACATATGCCTTCAGAAATCGGCGCTGCTGGTCCGGGGTCGGGTAGCGGGACGTGTCGCATGCGTAGGGGCGAGCCGGGTCATGGTAGTTGTACGTCCATTCCGAAAAGTGGTTGGCGAATTCGAGGCCGGGCACGTTGGCGCCTGCGTATTCGAAGTCGATTACGACTAGCTGTTTGTGCTCGTTGGCGGGCTGTAGGAGCGGGGACTTTTGGTCATCGGGGCGGACGCGCAGGATGTTACCGTACTGGGTCTGTATTTGCCATGTCAGTTAATGGATAGGATGATTTGCGAGAAAGGGAAGGGGGAAGTACATCGTTGTGGGCAAATACCAGCTTGTCGCGGATCTTCTTTGTATCCCCGTAGTAGGCTTCTAGGTGCCGGCGGTATTTCTCCACGAGAGACTTAAACACGGGCCACTGCACGCCGCAAACGAAGCCTCGCGTCTTCCACACGCCACCTGGTAGGTTAGTAGAGTTCGACAAGATCTGTTTATCGAGGAACAGGACCGTCTTCTCGACCTGGCTTAACCACTTGTCCCAGTTCCTCCATACGCCGGGGCCCTGGTCCTTTTCCTCCTCGAGGAGCTCGACGCCGTCGTGCAGTTCTCTCATGCGCTTGGCAATCTGTTTGGACGTTTCCGGCTCTCGCATGCTGGACGGAGTCAGTGCGGTCGCGTTCAAGTACTGCTCGAATCTCCCGTTGAGGAAGGTACCCAGCAGCCGGGGCCCGATTGTCTTCCTGGCGAGCCGCCTAAGAACGCCCAACTCGTTCTCTCGGTCAATCAGATGCTCCACTTGCGGCCCGTAGATCCTGAGCAACACTTTGGTCGGCTGCTTCTTGCCAGGTTCGCGGGTCAGCAGTGATTCGGGTGGCGGCGACACCACGTAGACAGCGTTGGTCAAGGCCCCGCTAAGGCGTTCAACCGAGATGCTCTCCCCGCTGTCCAGGGGCACTTGCCTCCAGCCCTTCAGTCGTAAAGTGTGTGCTAGGCGGATGATCTCGTTCTTGAATGTGAGCCAATTTTGCTTTTCCTTTTCTTCTCTGCGCCCAGATATAGACGCCGAATCGCCCGCGGCGGCCTTCCCGCCCGTGTAACTCAGAGTTTTGGAGTTGTCAAGGAAAGCCTCACAGCTGGGGACCACGATGTCACCATCGAACCATTCCGTGTCTGAAGAGGCCATCGTCCGGCTGAGGTTTTTGCTCGATTTCTTCCGGGGTTTTTGTCTGAGGCGAGGACTAAATGAAGGGAGGGAGCTTGAAGTGATGGAGTTCAGACCCAGGGCGGCCATGTTGTCATCTAGGATCCTCTGCAGCTGGTCCAGAGATACGTCACTCGAGTCGGACTCGATTGAATCCGCCCTAAGCCTGGTCGGCGGGGCAACCGGAGTGGTCAGATGACTGGCGGGCGACTTTTGGCATGACGAATACTTTCTAGACTTCTTGCGCTGCTTTTTGACCTTCTCCCGCTCGAGCCAGTCTGCGACCTGAGCTAAGAGCCTCTCGATGACGTGGTCTAGCCTGTGGCGGCGGTGAGCATGAGGCTGCTGATTCTGAGCTTCTTCGGCCGAGGTGACCGTGGAGCCGGCAGCAGTCAGATCAGGGGTGCTATCCATGCTGACTTGACTGAGTGTTGAGGACCGCGAAGGGCCGTTCGACAGAGGAGGCCGTCCGCTGAGTCGCTTGGCGACCCCAGCGGAGAATTGCTTCTTCACCTGCGGGTCATCAGGAGTGGAGGGCTCGGGCTCGGCGATTTGCACAGCTGACGCGAATCATTAATATAGGTTGCTATGTAAGATGCGAGGGATTGGAGCAGGTCCCGAAAACTGAAGGCAGGCCAGCGTGGCAAGCCGGGATGCACTACGCTTTATGTGACCGGATGACGACGCAAAATGCTTGGGCAATGGCGCAGTCATGTGTCGACACGACTGTGTGAAACGGATGACGAAAAGGACAACAATAAAGGAGCAACAACAAACCTTTGACTGGGACACTCAACGGAGGAGTCCTCGGACTGTCGCCCTCGCCCTTCAGTGCAGACCGCCTAGGCTGGGCGGGGGGTCCAGGAGACGGAGCAGACATGATATCGTATATCGTTCGGCGACTTGTCGATGGCCAAATCCCGAACGGTCTTTCTTTCGGATGGCGTTCGTGAAACGACCTGGTACCCAACGTACGAAAGCGGGGGAACGATAAGGTTCAATTCGCGTCGGATAACGGTTAGGCGGACAGCGCCCCTCCCTTGTCTGGTCGATCTATTGCTTCGTCAGGCACCGTGTACACTCCACTAATCCGGGCGCCGCAACAGGTTCAGACCAGAAAGAGCTCTCCAAGCTGGGATGTCCTCAGGTATGGTCTTGCTGCCCAGTTGTGCGATTTCAGAAGCAGGTCTGACGTGAGTAGAAGAACAGAAAGAAATTTGCATGTGTAGTCGACCCGTTAGCTCAAAATGGCAAGTCTTGTCTGGGAAGGTAACGGATCTAGGTGGAGAAGATGCTGTGGGGTTCAGCGTCCCGCTGAAGCGAAGCAGTCGAGTGGGTCCATAACCGGCAGACCATGACGTAACGTTGGTTGGCTGCTCATGCCGGTGTCCCATTCGCCCTGTCAGCATTGCGACCCAAGGGTCTGGATCTGCACGTGTTTCGAATGCCGTGCGTTGAGCGGGAAGGGCGATACATCAGTATCAGCCCAGGCACCAAGCTTCCAGCTCTCAGCTCGGCAAACCATACCCCTATCCACGCCGCCAATTCGCGTGGCACACGATCCAGGGGGATGCGGATACATCAGTCAGACTAGCGGAGATAGTGTACATGTACATTTTTCGTCTATACATACAGCTGGTGGCCGCTTGCCTTCTCAACTCGCCTTCAAGGGCCCCTTCCAGTCCTTGATGTGATCTAGGATGATCTTGGCAGCCTGCTCGGGCGAGTGCTGCCTTCCCAGCGCCTCGACGAAGTCTCCCTCAGGATCCATCAGGTAAAAGTAGATGCTGTGGTCCACCAGATAGTCCTGGCCCGGCTTCACGGCGCTCGGCGTGCTGAAGTAGACACGGTATGCCTTGCACATGTCCTTGATCTGCTCGTATGTGCCCGTCAGGCCGATAAACTTGGGGTGGAACTCAACCAAGTACTCCTTCAGCTCCTTGGGACCGTCGCGCGCCGGATCGCACGTGACAAAGACGGGCAGCAGCGCTCCGGGGCGCCGCTCCTCGACCAGGTCGAACATCCTCGCCATCTTGTCCAGCTCGTCAGGGCAGATGTCCGGGCAGTGGGTGAAGCCGAAGTAGACCTGCCATGAACAAGTCAGCTTGATGCTGGATGCATCCCCGGACATTGCGGTATGACACGTACCAAAGAATAACGCCCCCGCAGGTCCTTGTCCGTCACCTTGTTCCCATTCTGATCGATCAGCTCGAATGGGCCGCCCACCTTGGGCCGCCCCACACCCTTGGTCGCCTCAGCTATTCTCTTACGCTTCATTCGCTCCTTTTCGCTCTGGAAATACCACACCAGGCCGGCGGCCGTGAGGACAAAGAGGAGACCGGCCTTCCATGAGAATGGCTGCCGGGACGAGCGACGTCAGCCAGTCATCCAATCGGCGTCCCAACAGACATGAGCAATATAACACATACCCCTGACCTATACCGACTCTTTGCCTCCTCCACTGTCTTGTACGATCTCCTCTGCACCAATGGCTCGTAGGGTTGGAACTGGAATTTCGCGGCGCTCGCAGCCGCTGGCCTCTTGGCCTGCAGGCTACGCACGGTTGACAAGAGACGTGGGCATTGTCGTGGCGCTGCCCTTGGGAAGGCATTCGCGACCACGCGGGCCTTTGTTGCTGGCGGTGGCATTTTGTTGGGTGATGTTGCTCGACGTATGTTAACGCAAAGCTTCCGAGCTCGATTAAGAAGCCCAGACGATCTGATAAAATCTCCTGATTGGGATCTTTGGGGGAGGTTCGCATAAATGCATGCCAAGACGGGTAGTGTGGGGCCAAAGTAGGATCGCTTACCACAGTGCGCCTCGAACTCGACCGTCAAGTAACTTCCTTACCTTCGATCTCAGCTCATCCCTTACGACTCAAAAAGTTTCCCGCTGTTTCGCATGTGTTCGATGCGTGCCAGAACATCAAGCACAAACAACTGCGGAGCTTTAATTCGGACTGAATCTGCCATGCGATCTTGGTCATTCGCACAACCACTGGTGCCGGCTGAAAACTCGCACGGATAGGACGATCGGGAGTTGATGGCGTTCTCAACCTCGTTCTTCACCCCTGACTTGTCACCCGCCACAGGCGGCAGCCAGCCGCAAGAAACACGAGCAACCATGGACGGCGCGCAGAATAACAACGGGCACCAAAATATTGACGGTCAAATCCAACCCGTCAACGGGCAAGTCACCGAACCGACACCCAGCATGCCTCACCCGCAGAGAAGCCAACAGGTGCCCACCGGCGACGGCACCGATCGTGAGATGAACGGCGACCTCAGCTCCGTTGGGAATTCCGCCACTCCAGCGCCGAAAGCGGTAGCCTCTAAGAAAAAGAAGGGCACCGCTTCCACCGTTAAGGCTCCGTCGAAACGCGCTCGTCCTAACACTGGTGGCGGCGGCGCGAAGAAAGCCAAGGGCGGCGGGACCAAAAAGGCCAAAGCAGATGCCTCCTCCAAGCAGCCCAGCGCCGCACAGACGGTCGCCGACGTCGGCAACACTAGTGAGTCTGACAACGGCCCATACTGCCTCTGCCGCGGGCCGGACGACCACCGCTTCATGATAGCCTGCGACCGGTGCGAGGACTGGTTTCACGGCGAGTGCATAGGCATGGATAAGCACACAGGCGAGAATCTTGTTCAGAAGTATATCTGTCCTAACTGCACTGATGGCGGCCGCTACACGACGCGCTACAAGAAGATGTGCTCCCTCCCGGGCTGTAACAATCCGGCCCGCATCTACGACTCAGCGCGGCCTAGCATCTTTTGCTCGTCCGAGCACTGCCAGGCCTGGTGGGAGCAGCTGATTAGCACGTTACCGAGAACAAAAAACGCCGCCGACGCCGACTATCTCACCCAAGAGGAGTTCATGGGCCTGCTGGACACGCCCCCGTCCTCCTCCTCGCCAGACGACAATCTCACCACCCCCTGGAAATTAGGCCATCGCCCTTTTGGTACTCTTCCCTTCCGACCGTCACCGTTCTGAACCATCATTTCTGACGCGTGACAGAAACTCCACCAAATTTCTGGGACCTTCCTTTCTCGTCTTCTGCGCTCACCCCTGAGGAACGCACCTTACTCACCACGTCGGCCACAGCCCGCTATCAGCTAGGCGAGGAAATCGTCCTCTGCAAGAAGATGCTACAGCTGATCGACATGGCCCTGAAACGGCGGGAAGCCGCCATCGCCGCGGGCAAGGGCACGGCCAAGGATCTCTGCGGATACGACTACCGGCTGGACAGCGTGGGCGCGACGCACCAGTTTGCGCGCTTTCTACAGTCCCCGCAAGGGGAGGCAATCTTCACCACCGGGCGTCTAGACGGGCCCGACACCCCTTCCGTTACCACTAGTACTACGATCACCAACAGCAACAACAACAACAGCAACAGCGCAGAGGAGACAGGCGGGGGCGGCAGCGAAGCCGACCCGCAACTAACAAACATGTGCACCAAGAAGAAATGCAAGCCGCACAATGGGTGGAGCAACATCCTGACCAAGAGCGTCCGGCACGACATGAAGGAGCTAGCGGCGCAGGCCAAGGAGCTGCTGGACGCGGAGCAGCGCGTGCGCGACGGGGCCGCGGGGCGGTTTCGCCGGCGCCTGAAGGAGAGGAACGCGGTGATGACGCTTTTCTGTGGGAGTGAAAAGGATGGGGGTGAGGGGATGGATGTCGATACCTGATCGGTTGCTGTACTACTGTACCTGGTAGGGGAGAAGGAAGGATGGAAGAGGGATGGATGGGGACATGGCCGGATTGGTTGAGTACCTTAGTATTCAAGTCTGGAGTAGATTTCAGTGCAATGGCAACGAAGTGGGTAGTTATGACATTTGGAACAATGGCGCGTATTACCCTCATAAAAATTGTCGAAGTTTCAGGGGCATTTGGCACTGTTGAAATGCTGCTCGGACGAGATCCGAAATGATAGATAGTAGGATGGGCGTTCTCTGTGAGCCTCCGTTCTGTTGACTTCTTCGTCCAATGCTCGGTAGAACCTAACCTCTTCATGACCGTCGCCGGCGTGGTAATCGCAGGGAGGAACCGTAGGGGAGGAGTGAGAAGTCTCCCAATGATGACATCGGCATTTTCTCATGATCTATATGATATAATACACTCATGCCTAGATGAAAATAAAGATCCGCCACCCTGGAGAACATCGTCTTTTGTCATGAAAGCGAAGGCACGGATCACTACATACCGCCACCACACCCCTGAAAGGGCTGAAAACATAACAAACCGCCGCCAAAGCCCGGAAGGCAGAAAAGGCAAGGCTAGAAGGGTGAGATAAGTAGATACTCGAAACGGAACGCACAGGGAATACCTGTACTCGTACGACGTAAATCTGAAAACATCATGCTCATGGCGATATCCTCATAACCGTGATGTGAGTCGTGGCCTATGTAAAACACGATGAGAGAAGACCGTACTTGACTGAGTAAAAGGAGATATCCAGAAAATACTCCAGGCTTACACCTGTCTGAGAAGAAGCTGTAGCACATGATTAAAGTCGATCGATCAGGGCCGCGAGGCCAGTTTTCCGTCTTGTTTCCGCCGTGAGGCCCCACTCGTCTTGTTGAGACATCGCCTCTGATGTCCAGTGCGAACCGCCCACCTACCAGCCGTCATTACATACGTTATCCACTCGTTGCGTCGTTGTCAAGCGCTCTTCTACCGCCTGGCCATGAAGATAGACGAAACCGTCGGCGGTTCTGTTGATCCCGCCGTAATGCGTCTTCCCCTTGGTGAACCGGCATTAAGCCGTGTGGCCAGGGTGTTCTACCGAGACTGCTCGCCTTTGCCGTCTGTATGGTGCCAACTGTCCCGGCTATCTGTGCGACCTCCTCCATGCTGGAGGCACAGCAGCCTTCGCTCCGCGCCCTCGTGGCACCAAGGCGGTGCCTCGTCCACGCTGTTATCCTGCAAGGGTCCCCATGGTCAATCCTCGGATAATTCCCCGTCCATCAGCTCCGTCGTTTCCCGGAGCTGCTGGATTGCCCGTGACTGCGGTGAGATGACTGGCGATGGCCATGCCGCTCCCTCCTCGACGAACTGCTTCCACCCCCAGCTCGCTCGAGCTCACGCTCCAACTCCTCGGCCCTCTGACGGAAACCGCGCACGATTTCGCGAATACCGCTGATACGGTCAAAGTCCACCTCGAGCTCGTCGATCTGCGCCATGATTTCGTGATATCGCGCTATTTCAGCATCGGCATTGTCGATCAGATTGCCGGCACGGTCGTATACACTGAGCGTCACAATTTGCGATTGTTCCATCAGGTACTCCAGCCGCTGTTGAATCGACTGCATCACCCGGTCGAAATGACGACCCAGTGCGGTTAGCGACGAAGTGTCCATCATGAGCAGCCCCTGAGACGAAGCGCGGCTCGCCGCTCGCGAAGAAGTTGACCCACCGGCCGCCGCTGCCACCTCCTGTTGGCCATGGCGCAGGAGTTGGATCTGATCTTCTGTCAATCCCAGCTGAGTGTCGGGCACCGCGTTCGACGGAGCTTGCTCCTGCGACTGCGATGACATGGCGCACAGTCGCACAGAAGAGCTGCAGCTCCGATTCCGGCCAGCCGCCCAGCACCACTGTGTAGCCTAGCAACGCCGATCACGGTCAGGAGCTGCTTGTCGCGTCCGTTGATCAACGAAAGGCCAGCAGACTTCCGACGGGTCCTCAAAAAGCATTAGCAGCCCTCCGCACTCCAGGAATGCTCTGGTCGTGATAGCACACGCCCAGGGACCTGCGCCTGCACCGCTGGGGTTCGGTACCCGCAGGGTGTCTGGTTTCACTGTGACCTTGCCAGGGAAGGGAGGTACTGTCTCACAACAGTGGGAGAATAAGACTGTGGAGTATGCTGTGGTGGCTGCGCTCGAAGACCCGGGTTCCCGGTTTCTGGCGGCGGTGGATACGACACCGATAGCTCGAACGTCGGCGACGTCTTGGGCACGTACGGAGTCATCGTTCCGCTCGCAGTATAGGTCACTGCGTCGGTGCCATAACAGCTTGGCCCACAGGCGAATGCACTCGTGCTATAGACCAAGAGCTAGCCGGTTCAACGCTCGAAGAGCAGATTAGAACCGTGGGGCCGTATGCGACAACGTGATCGCGGCGATGGGTAGAAGAAGCCTCAGACACCCTTCCCTTCTCCGGTGACACGCCCGCAATCGAGAAGTCCACCAAGTACGACAGTCTCATGTGTCGCGCGTCCGCACTACCGCCCGTAAGTCGTCGCAATCGTATTCGGGTGTCGGCCGGTGAAAATGTAGTGGGTTCCGCCTCGTCGCTGCTCCTCAGTGTGCCGAAGACTTTCAAGGCGCGGGGAAGGGCGTCAAGACGTTGTTAGAAATTGGAGTCAAAAAGACGTCGACTGTATTTGATTATACCGGCTTTCCCGACGCCGGAAGTGCATCAGGTGATAGCAATTGCTGAATCACAGCAATTCTGGGAGCGCGCCGCAAGGAAATGCAAACGGCGCAACTGACAGAGATGTGTGACTTGGACCTAGGCGAAGACCGTGTTTGTTCTGTCGACCTTGGAGCTGTGATTAGACGTCGGCTTGGTGGAAAAGAGTGAAGTTTGCTTGGATATACCAGCGGAGGATGCGGGGAAGATGTGGGATCGCCTCGGGATCGCAAGACGAGTAACTTACGGTGAACAACAGGTGAACCGGCCGGCTGATCATCGAAAAATGGTCTACAAGGTGAGATTGCCGAGCGCTGCGGAATCGCATAACCCCTGACATGGCATCGGCGCCCCACAGCGAAAGCGCTTTGACATTGACAGGGGCCATCACCGAGGTGAGACGGAGACATCTGTGTTTCGTGAACCCAGAAGGAAGAACGAAGGCGACCATCAAACTCCACGGATCTCACCTGACGCAAGTTTCGCTCAGATGTACTTTCAGTCCTTTCCTGTGCCGGCCGGCAGAGCAGGCCACCAGTCCACTCGATGGGCGAACCCCTGCATCGAAGCAAAGAAGACACCGCGGGACAAGGACCTTCAAGTCCATGGCGTCTTGCTGCATGATCTGCGCCACAAAACCGCCGGCAGTACATGTACATAGTTATATGCGCGTACTGAGGCGTACCGCAGTCCACACAATATTGGCCGATCTGCGAACCCTCAGGTAGGTCCCTGGTTGAGGCATGTTCAGCCTCATCGACCACCCTGCGGCGACCTGCACTGCATGGCGGCGATTAAACATCACAATTCCGAAGCTTATTGGACGCCTGGTCTATTCGCTATCCTCCGATCCGTCTCCGTAGGGCTGATGTGACGGGCACCAAGGTCGGTCAGCTCGCACATACAAGATTGATATTGCGATGAGGAGAGCAAGATGCCTTGATGAGGAACGAAAGGTCTTATGCCCCACCCCGGAAAAGAAACCCCATGTCACAAAAGTCACGTTTTAAATCACGTGTGTTAATCACGTGTTGTTGGTAGTGCTGTTCTCTCCTCGACGGCTGCAGTGCGCTCCAGAGAAGGCTGAAAAGTTTCTCTGTCGCATTTCTTTCTCAGCCGCATCTTTTCACATTTGTGTCTAAATGCTCTGGAACAAAAATTCCTCAGTTGCTGCCCGTAAAGTTGCCGTCGTCGCTGTTGACAATGTGCTCATCCCTAACTAATACGCACGTGATCTGATTTTTCCCTAATCGGGCATCTAAGTTTTGGTGCTCCACAGCGCACTCGCAATTGCCTTGGGATTGCCAAGGCCACACTAAACCAAAACCGGCTGCAGAGCCACTGACGCGACGGGACGCAGTTTGATCATCAACTGCAGTCATCGGCGTTGTTGCCCACATAACTATTTCATTGAACCTTGCAGTGATTCAAACGATTTGCCCCGAACCCCCACTAAGGCCCGGCGCAGCTACGGTAGTCACCAGTCCCATGTTTCCGCGTCCCT